>CABHPQ010138137.1:33078-51655 GCA_902168405.1 Peromyscus aztecus
CTTCCTTCCTTCCTTCCTTCCTTCCTTCCTTCCTTTCTTTCTTTCTTCCTTCCTTCCTTCCTTCCTTTCTCTCTCTCTCTCTCTCTCTCTCTCTCTCTCTCTCTCTCTCTCTCTCTCTCTCTTTCTTTCTTTCTCTCTTTCTTGTCAGTTTTTCAAAACAGGATTTCTCTGTGTAGCTTTGGTGCCTGTCCTGGATTTCGCTCTGTAGACTAGGCTGGCCTCAAACTCACTGAGATCTACATGGCTCTGCCTCCTGAGTGCTGGGATTAAAGGCATGCACCACCTGCCACCCAGCAAAAGGAATTTTTTTTTAAGAGTTGCAAAGTTTTTTATTTTAGGACCTATCTGAGTTTATAGTTAGCATTTTATTTAAATCATTGTCATCAGAAACTGATGATTAGGTATTGTTGACAAAAGGAACATTCAAATGGGCAAGTAGAGGATAAGCAACACCACACACCTTGACTTTCAGATGTAAGGAAAGTAGGCTGGGACCCAGCTGGAAACTTCCTCCCTGCTACCTTTTTTTTTCATTTTTCTTTATTAAGAAATTTTCTACTCACTCCACATACCATCCACAGATTCCCCCCTCTTCCCTCCTCCCACCCCCAGCCCTCTTTCCCAAGCCACCCCGCATCCCCACATCCCCCACATCCCCAAATCGAGGTCTCCCATGGAGAGTCAGCAGAGCCCAGCACACTGAGCCTAGGCAGGTCCAAGCCCCTTCCCACTGCACCAAGACTGTGCAAGGCATCACACCACAGGCACCGGATTCCCAGAAGCCTGCCCATAGACCAGGGACAGATCTCAATCACCCTGCCTGGGTGTCCCCCAAACAGTTTGAGCCAAACAACCATCTTCCATATCCAGAGGGCCTAGTCCAGTCCCATGGGGGCTCCACAGCCACCAGTCCACAGTTCATGGGCTTCTACTAGTGTGGCTACATGTCCTCCCATCATGATCTCTGGAAGACCCCCACGGAAGGCCCAGACACAGTTACCCCAGAAACCCAAAAGAGCTGAGGGAAGAAAGAGATATCTTAAAATAAACAAAACTGAGTCAGTTCCCCTTTCCTGGAGAGGATGAAGTCAGGTGTTTTGAAAAGAACAAAATCAGGATATCTGGTAGTGACTGATTAATCATGAGATGTCCCTCTCCGGAGATAACATGACCAGACCCCAGAGATGGGTTATAAAACTCATGACAGGGCAAACAGATAAGATAGAATAAGACAAAGTCCAGGCCCGGGAAAAACTGGACCAATCAAGGATGGACCTGTACTAACCCCCTCCCCCCTAAGGAGTTTTGTGGGTTTTGCCTATAAAAACTAACTTCCCCAAGAAAGAGGAACTCTCCTCCCTGCCTTGAGGCATCAGATGTGGTGGATGAGAGCTCCCTGCTAGCTTGAACTAATGCACCAGGTCAAATAAACCTTGCTATTGCATTCCGGACATCTTGGGTCTCCGGTGGTCTCTTTGGGGGTTCTGATCTGGGCAGAACATCCTGGGGGCCTGTCCAGGATACCCCCAGAGACCCCACTGGGACCCCCTGAGTGTCCCAGAGGTTCCTTGACTTCTACCAGTAAGAGCGCTCTCTGTCTTGTTTGTGTCTCTGTCTTATTTGTGTCTCTGTCTTGTTACTTTCATTTTGTACCAGTTGACCGATTTGTACTTTCGCAGACTCTCACTGGAACAGACGTGTCGGGACAGTGATTCTGGGGAGGAAAGAGGGACGCCTCCTTCCCCAATTTGGGCAAGGGACCCCCTGGTCCCAAGCCATTTGGGCAAGGGACTCCCTGGTCCCAAGTCATTTGGGCAAGAGACCCTCTGGTTCCGCGCCATTTGAGGTCACCTCAGAGGTGACTGTTTGGTTTCAGCAGCCTCCTCCAGGAAGTGATCAGGAGCCCCTCCTGAGGATTAAGCGACCCATTAGGAGTGTTTTGGGGTATCTCCCCCCACCCCAGGAGGGAGTGCTGACTTGTACTTTGTCCTGGGAAATTGTTGGTGTCTTTTTGTATCTTACTGTAGTTGTGGCTTTGTTGTTTTCTCTCTTCTTTGGTTTTCATCTTCGACTTTCTCACTCTACTATGGGGAATACCCCATCTTCACCCCAGACTTAACTCTTGCTCGCTGGCAGGATGTAAGAGAGACTGCCAGCAACAACAGTGTGATTGTCAAGAAGCGTGAGTGGGTCACTTTTTGTTCAGCTGAATGGCCCACTTTCAACGTTGGGTGGCCGGCAGGCAGAACCTTTGATACAGCAACCATCCACCAAGTGGAGGAGATTGTTTTACGCCCCCGCTCTGGCCACCCTGACCAAGTCCCCTATATCGTTACCTGGAGGGGCCTGATAGACGAGGGGGGGGACCCCTTCCCTGGCTTAAACCATTTTTACCCCAACAGCAGGTTCCAGGCACTCAGGTCCTGGCCACCAAGCTCAAGAGCTCCCAGGCAGACCCGGAAATGAAGAAGAAACCTGCTGCTGTGTTTCAGGGAGGAACCCCTGAGGCAGAACTTTTTCCACCTCCCTATTCTCCCCTTCCCCAGGTCCATCCCACAGTGCCTGTGGAAGAAGCCCAGGAGCCTCAGCCATCGAGAGCCGAGGGGAGGGGGCTGGCACAATCTACACGCAGCAGAAGGGGGGAACCCCCTAGCCAGACACCACAGTAGCCCTTCCCCTTAGACCTGCTGAGCTCCCGGATGAGGCAGGGAACCAACCCTTTCACTACTGGACCTTTGCCACTAGTGACCTGTATAACTGGAAGGCCCAAAATGCGTCATTCTCTAGGGATCCCCAAGACTTAACTAACCTTTTGGAGATAGTTTTATTTACACACCAGCCTATGTGGGATGATATAAGCCAACTATTGGGGGTCTTCTTCACCACGGAGGAGAGAAACCGGATTCTGGAGAATGCTCGGAAGCTAGTTCCAGGACCCATGGGTGCCCCCTAGCAGATCCTGCCCTAGCAGCAGCAGCTTTTCCATCTACTTGCCCTGACTGAGACTGTAATACGGCAGAAGGTAAGGAGAGTCTCTGTGTATACTGCCAGGCTCTGTTGGTCTCAAGGCTACTGCATGCAAGCCTACTAATATGGCCAAAATTTATGATATAAGGCAGGGGAATGAAGAAAGCCCAGCTGCCTATCTAGAGAGGTTGAAGGGGGCTTTCAAGCAATACTCCCCATACAACCCAGGGTCTGAGGAAGTCCAACAAGCAGTTATTCTAGCCTATGTGAACCAGGCAGCACCAGATATTAGAAAAAAAGCTGCCGGGCGTTGGTGGCGCACGCCTTTAATCCCAGCACTCAGGAGGCAGAGCCAGGCGGATCTCTGTGAGTTCGAGGCCAGCCTGGGCTACCAAGTGAGCTCCAGGAAAGGCGCAAAACTACACAGAGAAACCCTGTCTCATAAAAACCAAAAAAAAAAAAAAGAAAAGAAAAGAAAAAAAGCTACAATCACTAGAAAGACTAGGAGAGAGGAGTCTGAGGGACTTAGTAGCAGTGGCAGAAAAGGTTTATAATAAAAGAGAGACAGAGGAACAGAAGGAAGAGAGAAGGGAAAGAGAACATGAAGAGAGAGAGGACAGCAGAGATAAAAGGCAAGAAAAGAGACTGACCAAGATATTGGAACGGCAACAGACACAGATGGAGAGAGTGCTCCTGGCTGCAGAAGCAGGAAGCTATGAGAAGGGAAAAAGGCCTCGGCCTAAGCTAGGAAAGAACCAGTGTGCGTACTGCAAGGAAGAAGGACATTGGGCTAGAGAATGCCCTAAAAATAAGGGTAAGAGAGAGACACCAGTGGGATTAGGAAGAAAGCCAACTTCCATCCTTGCCACCCTGGAGGAAGACAGCGACTAGGGAGGACGGGCTCGGCCCCCCTCCCTGAGCCTAGGGTAACTCTAAGAGTGGAGGGGAAACCTGTCCACTCCACGGTGGACACAGGAGCGGAAAGTTCAGTCCTCCTGACACTCAGGGGACCCTTGTTGAGAAAACAAACCTGGGTACAGGGAGCAACAGGCACTAAACCCTACCAATGGACTACCAGAAGAACAGTGGACTTGGGAGTAGGACAGGTAGTCCACTCATTCCTAGTCATTTCTGAGTGCCCATACCCCCTGTTGGACTATGACTAGGAATGAGTGGGCCATACCTTCCTAAAATGAAGACACAGATCCATTTCACTGATAAGGGTGCTCAGGTCAAACACCCTGATGGGAAGGCTATTGGAGTGTTCTTTTTTTTTTTTTTTTTTTTGTTTGTTTGTTTTTCAGACAGGGTTTCTCTGTGTAGCTTTGCGCCATTCCTGGAACTCACTTGGTAGCCCAGGCTGGCCTTGAACTCACAGAGATCCACCTGCCTCTGCCTCCTGAGTGCTGGGATTAAAGGCGTGCGCCACCACCGCCCGGCCTGGAGTGTTCTTAACAATGCCTTTGGAGGAAGAATACCACCTCCATGAACAAAGGCTGCCCTCCATCAAATGTTCAGACATGCAGGTCTGGCTTCAACAATTCCCCACCACATGGGCCGAGACGGGAGGAATGGAGCTGGCCAAACATAGGCCCCCAGTTTATGTGGAGCTTAAGACCAACGTGGACCCAGTGAAAGTCCGCCAATACCCCATGACCCTGGAAGCCAAAAAGGGAATCACCCCCCATGTGAGATGACTCCTGCAAGAGGGAGTCTTGTGGCCCATTCAGTCTGCATGGAACACACCCCTCCTACTGGTTAAAAAGCCTCAGATGAATGACTACCTCCCTGTCCAAGACCTTCAAGAAGTCAACAAGTAGGTAATGGACATTCACCCCACTGTGCCCAACCCTTATACTCTGCTAAATATGCTCCCTCCAGATAAAGAATGGTATACTGTCCTAGATTTAAAAGATGCTTTCTTTAGTCTCCCACTTGCACTGAGCAGCCAAGCTTACTTCGCCTTTGAATGGCATGACCCAGACATTGGAATAAGTGGGCAACTGACTTGGACAAGACTGCCACAAGGATTCAAGAACTCGCCCACCATATTTGATGAAGCTCTCCATGAGGATCTGAGTGAGTACCGCTCCCAGCACCCCCAGGTCTTTCTTCTACAGTATGTAGATGACATACCAATAGCCACCAGGACAAAGGAGGAGTGCCATAAAGGAACCAAAGATCTCCTGAGGACACTGGGGACGTTGGGCTATCAGGCCTCAGCCAAAAAGGCCCAGATCTGCAAGAAACAGGTAATTTACCTGGGATACATGTTAAAAGAGGGAAAAAGATGGCTGTCCGAGGTGAGAAAAGAGATGGTATTAAAAATGCTGACACCCAGGACAGTAAGACAAGTCAGGGATTTCCTAGGCTCTGCAGGATTCTGCAGGCTTTGGATCCCAGGATACACTGAAATTGCCCGCCCTCTTTATGAGGCTACAAAAGAACAGACCCTGACTTGGGACTCTCAGAAACAAGCTGCCTTTGAAACCATTAAGCAGAAATGACTAGAGGCCCCAGCCCTGGGACTCCCTGACATCAGCAAGCCCTTCCTCCTCTATGTGGATGAGAACAAGGGGGTGGCAAAAGGAGTGTTGACCCAAAACATTGGACCATGGAGGAGGCCAGTGACCTACTTATCTAAGAAATTGGACTCTGTGGCAGCCAGATGGCCCCCATGCTTACGCATCATTGCTGCCATGGCCTTGTTAGTTAAAGATGCAGACAAACTCACTTTGGGACAAAGCCTCGTGGTGGCCACTCCACACACCCAGAAGTCAGTCCTAAAACAGCCTCCTGACAGATGGATGAGTAATGCCAGAGTGACTCATTACCAAGCTCTACTCCTAAACCCACTGCCCTCAACCTGGCCACTATGCTACCTGCTCCAGACCTAGAGGCCCCATGCCTCCATGACTGCAATGAGATCCTCTCCCAAGTGCATTGCCTTAGACCAGACCTCTGTGATAAACCACTGAATGATGCAGAAGAAACCTGGTTCAAAGATGGGAGCAGCTTTGTATGGGATGGATGCAGGTATGTGGGGGCTGCAGTCACCACCACCCAGGAGGTGGTCTGGGCAGAAGCCCTTCCAGCTGGCACCTCAGCCCAGCGGGCTGAACTGATAGAATTAATGAAAGCATTATGCCTGGACAAAGACAAAAAGATCAACGTCTATACAGACAGTAGGTATGCTTTTGCTACCTTACACATCCACGGGGCAATATATATGGAAAGGGGACTACTGACTGCTGAGGGAAAGACTGTCAAAAATAAACAAGAGATATTAGAATTGTTACAAGCACTCTGGCTCCCAAAGAAGCTAGCAGTGATGCGCTGTCCAGGACATCAGAAGGGGACAGATGCAGTTTCAAAAGGAAACAATCTGGCAGATAAGAAGGCAAGGGAGGCGGCTACGCTTACGAGCACTGTAACCCTGCCTATCCTGACTGACCCAGGCCTTTGAGGCCTACCCTTGCTGCCAAAATACAACTGAGATGAAGAGGCCTGGGCTAGTCAACTAAAAGGAGCATACAAGAAGAATGGCTTGTGGCAACTACCTTCAGGAAAAATTCTACTACTGAGACTACTAGGAAAGCATGTACTCAAAAGAATCCATCAGGCCTCCCACTTGGGGATTCAAAAGCTGAGAGAATTGATATCTGGGTCCCCATTGAAGATTAGATAGGCCAGCCACCTGATCGACAAAATTGTGACAGAGTGCAGAGCTTGCCAACAGGTAAACGTCTACAAGGCAAAAGAAGAAAGGGCACCTGCCTGGGAAGGACCTGCCCTGGTACGCACTGGGAAATAGACTTCACAGAGATCAAACCAGGTAAATATGGATGTAAATACCTGCTGGTTCTTGTAGACACCTTTTCAGGATGGACTGAAGCCTATCCCAGCAAACATGAGACCACTCATGTGGTGGCCAAGAAAATATTGGAGGAGATCCTCCCCAGGTTTGGCTTCCCACACATGATCGGGTCAGACAACGGCCCAGCCTTCATCTCACAGGTAAGTCAGGGAATAGCCTGTGGAAACTACATTGTGCTTACAGACCCTAGAGTTCTGGCCAGGCTGAAAGAATGAACCAAACCCTAAAAGAGACCTTAACCAAATTAGCCCTAGAGACTGGCGGTGACTGGGTGACTCTCCTCCCCTTTGCCTTGTTCCATGTAAGGAACTCCCCTTATCAGCTGGGGATGACACCCTTTGAAATAATGTATGGTCTACCTCCACCTCTTGTGCCTAGCCTCCAGACTGAATTGATTCTGCCACCAGAAAAGGTAGACCTTCTTGAGAGTCTGAAAGCTCTGTCCTAAGTGCTGGAAGACATTTGGCCTCAACTATGGGCCCTATACTTACGCTCCTCTCCCCCTGAGCCTGAAGATTGGGTCCTGATCCAGAGGGATCAGTGCAGATCCCTGGAGACGTGGTGGAAAGGACCCTACCTCGTCATCTTGACCACCCCAACGGCCCTCAAAGTCGACAGCATCTCCACTTGGATTCACCACACCCACGCCTGACCCGTGGTGCCTGTGGCTGAGGAACATCCAGACAAAACCTGGGGAGTGTCCAAACATCCTACTGATCCCTTGAAACTCAAGCTCCAATGACATGATCCCAATCCTGTTACTATGTCTGGTGGGGACCCTCCAGGCAGTAAGCAGGACCACGCTCAATCCTCACCAACCCCAGAAGGTGATGTGGGCAGTGGTCAATGCCGGTAATGGGGAAGTCCTTAACAGTACCACCTGCGAGACAGTTCCTGGAGTATGGTGGCCCAAACTTTACTTCGACCTCTGTGACTTGGCCCGAGGCTCTTGGAACATAGGATATTGGACACCAGCCCACAAAGGACGATCAGAATGCAGTGGAACCAAGGGATGTACTCTCCCATTGACTGGCAACCCAAAAAGCCCAGGGTGTACTCATGTACTGAAGAGAACTGTGTTACGAGACACCCCTTTTTATGTATGCCCTGGAAACAACAGAACTGCAAAGGAGGTAACTCAGTGTGGGGGTGCAGATGATTATTACTGAGCCAATTGGGGATGTGAGCAAATGGGGATGGGACACTGGATAATACAGAAGGGTAACCTCAGGGTTCAGTGGGTCGCTCAGACTCATCTCGCATCCAACCCCCTGTATGGCCAGTGTTCCAAATACAGATGCAACCCAATCCAGGTGACCATTACAGAGGCAGGAAAACAGGCCATCAATTAGGATATGGGAGGCATGTGGGGCCTCCGGTTATATCATCAGGGACGAGACCAGGGGTTGCTTTTCTCAATAAGAAGGAGTGTGCAGCCCTCCCAGGAGCCCCAAGTTGTTGGACCTATGCAATCTATTCCCCAAACTAGAATCACAGAACCCCCAATGCAACTGATCCCAGAGGAGCAGGCCACTTATTCCATTACTCACGAGGATAGGGCACCCCCTCAGCTCTACCAATTGCCCGAGGATGAAGGGCTCACCCTGTTGGCAATACATATGGTGTTTCTAGCCCTAAATCACTCCCGACCAGACTTAACCACCTCCTGTTGGATGTGCTTGCACAGACACCCCCCTTTCATCAAAGCTGTAGGGGTAAAAGGGCGTTTCAACATGGAAGACTGCCCTTCAAAATGCAAGTGGGGTGACCCAAACGTAGAGGACCCCACTGGGCTCTCTTTCCCGCTGGTTGCCATTAATATGACCTGTGTCACCTCTGAAAATGAATATTGGTCCAGGTGCCAAAAGGTTAATTCTACCACTCCTTTATGGCTCTGACCTACAGATGCAGGTGTGTACTGGCTCTGTTGTAAGACCGGACTATCTCCTTGTGTGGCTACTGAGCTTTTGTTTTTATGGAATGATTCTTGTGCCCTGGTGTTGATGCTTCCTCATGTGCTATATCATAGCAATGAGGAGGTAGTGGCCTGACTAGCCCCACAATCAAAGAGAGAACCCATGACAGCCCTAGCGGTGACTACACTCCTTGGCTTAGGGGCCACCGGAGCCAGACTAGGAGCTGCCTGCATGGTTTTGCAGCAAAATAATTTCAAGAATTAAGACCTCTAGTAGATGTACACCTTGATAAGCTAGAAACTTCTGTTAGGTTTCTCCAAAAGTCTCTTGAGTCACTAGCACAATTTGCCCTGTAGAATCGAAGAGGACTGGAATTGTTATTTTTACAACAGGGGGCATTGTGCAAGGCCTTAGGAGAAGAATGCTGTTTCTATGTAGATCACTCAGGAGTGGTTACTAAAAATCTAGATGAGATCCGTAAAGGGATAAAAGATAGACAAAAAGATCAACAGAATTCCTGGTATCAGGGGTTATTCAATTGGTCCCCCTGGTTAACTACCTTAATTTCTAGTCTAATAGGGCCCACCGTGATCCTTATTATCTTACTCACTTTTGGGCCCTGTATCTTTAATAGACTAGTACAATTTATGAAACAGAGGCTAAGTACCATACAACTCATGGTACAAAGGAGTTATACTCAAGTCAGGACTATCGAATATGAGTCATATGCAGACCCCAAAGTGAGAACATGGGAATCTCTTAAATTAGAGCAAGTTAGGGGCCCACGATTGAGCCCCTCTAGGATCAATAGAAGGGGGGAATGGAAGACCCCCACCGAAGGCCCAGACACAATTACCCCAGAAACCCAAAAGAGCTGAGGGAAGAGATATCTTAAAATAAACAAAACTGAGTCAGTTCCCCCTTCCTGGAGAGGGTAAAGTCAGGTGTTTTCAAAAAGAACAAAGTCAGGATGTCTGGTAGTGACTGATTAACCACGAGATGCCCCTCTCCGGAGATAACATGACCAGACCCCAGAGATGGGTTGTAAAACTCCTGACAGGGCAAACAGATAAGGTAGAATAAGACAAAGTCCAGGCCCAGGAAAAACTGGACCAATCAAGGATGGACCCGTACTAACCCCTTCCCCCCTAAGGAATTTTGTGGGTTTTGCCTATAAAAACTAACTTCCCCAAGAAAGAGGAACTCTCCTCCCTGCCTCAAGGCATCGGGTGTGGTGGATGAGAGCTCCCTGCTAGCTTGAACTAAGCATGCATGTGCACCAGGTCAAATAAACCTTGCTTGCTATTGTATTCTGGACATCTTGGGTCTCTGGTGTTCTCTTTGGGGGTCCTAATCTGGGCAGAACAATCTCTATGTCCCTCACCTGCAGAATCCTTCCTCTCTCTCATCAATTGGATCCCCAGAGCTCAGCCTGGTGCCTGGCCGTGGATCTCTGCATCTGCCTCCATCAGTCACTGGACAAAAGCTCTATGATGACAGCTAGGTTATTTGCTAGACAGGTCACCAGAGTAGACCAGTCCAGGCACCCTCTGGACCACTGCCAGGAGACCAAGGTGGGGTCATCTGTAGATGTAACCAACCATCTTATTAAATAAGAAACACAGAGCCAATGTGTTTCTTTTATCAAAGATAAAAGCCCAAGAGGTCAGAGCTAAGAGCCTTACCCACCTGTTGCAGCTAGCCTCTTCAGCCAAGAGACCTCTCCGAAAGAGAGCTACTTCCTGTCTGTTTGTCTTTAAATAGAGTTTCTGTTCTGCCTTCTCATTGGTTGTAAACCCAACCACGTGACTGCCTCGTCACTGCCTGTCTGTACAGACCTCCAGACACACATTGGAGCGTGTGTCTCCAATGCTGGCTGTATCCTTGAACACACAGAGATCTACCTAGCTCTGCCTACCACGTGCTGGGATTAAAGATGTGCACCTCCTTCAGCAAATCCTACCGGCATGCACCACCACAACCAGGTTTCGCTGTGGCTTGCTAATAGCTCTGACCCCTAGGCAACTTTATTTACTAACATACAAATAAAATCACATTTCAGTACACATAAAATACCACTATAGTCATCCTTGTGGATTCCTGAGAGCCTTCCTAGCACCCTGCCTCTTCCTATTCCCATGATGTCCTCATCTATCATGGTATCTTCCTTCCTCCCCTCCCACTCTGTCCCTGTTCCAGCTTGACCCTTCTATTTCCTTATGTTCTCATCCCCCACTCCTCATCCTCTGCCACCCCCCACACCCAGTCTGCTTGTGTAGATCTCATCCACTTCTCCTTTGCAGGGTCATCTATGTATCCCTCCTAGGGTCTTTCCCTGTTAGTTAGACTCTCTGGAGTTGTGGGTTGCAGTCTGGCCATCCTTTCCCTCCATCTAGTATCCATTTATGAGTGAGTACATACAATGTTTGTCCTTCTGAGTCTGGGTTACCTCACTCAAGGTGATATTTTCTAGTTCCATCCATTTGCCTACAAATTTCATGATATCATTGCTCTTTACTGCTGAGTAGTACTCCATTCTGTATATGTGCCACATTTTCTTTATGCATTCTTCAGTTGAGGGGCATCTAGGTTGTTTCCAGGTTCTGGCTATTACAAATAATGCTGATATGAACATAGTTGAACATGTGTTCTTGTGGTATGATTGAGCATTCCTTGGGTATATGCCCAAGAGTGGTATAACTGGGTCTTGAGGAAGACTGATTCCAAATTTTCTGAGAAACTGCCATACTGATTTCCAGAGTGGCTGTACAAGTTTTCATTCCCACCAACAGTGGAGGAGTGTTCCCCTTGCTCCACATCCTCTCCAGCATAAGCTGTCTTAACCCATTCTGACAGGTGTAAGATGGTATCTCTGAGTTGTTTTGATTTGCATTTCCCTGATGACTAAGGATGTTGAGCAATTCCTTAAATGCCTTTCAGCCATTTGAGATTCTTCTGTTGAGAATTCTCTGGTAAGCTCTGTAGCCCATTTTTTAATTGGATTGTTCAGTATTTTGAAGTCTAGCTTTTTGAGTTCTTCATATATTTTGGAGATCAGCCCTCTGTCAGATGTGGGGTTGGTGAAGATCTTTTCCCATTCTGTAGGCTGTTGTTTGTCTGACCTCAAGCTCTACCATAGAGCTATACTAATAAACACAGCTTTGTACTGGCATAAAAACCGACATGTGGACCAATGGAATTGAATTGAAGACCCTGACATTAATCCACACACCTATGAACATATGATTTTTGACAAAAAAGACAAAATTGTACCATGGAAATAAGAAAACATCTTCAACAAATGGTGCTGGCATAACTGGATATCAACATGCAGAAGATTGCAAATAGATCCATATCTGTGGCCATGCACAAAACTCTAGTCCAAGGGGATCAAAGACCTCAACATAAATCCCGTTACACTGAACTTGATAGAAGAGAAAGTAGGAAATAGTCTGGAATGAATTGGCACAGGAGACCACTTCCTAAATATAACACCAGTAGCACAGACACTGAGAGAAACAATCAATCAATGGGACCTCTTGAAACTGAGAAGCTTTTGTAGAGGAAAGGAGTTTTAAAATCTTTTTACTAAGCACATCATGAAGTCTTCCCTCAGTTCAGGGCATCATTGACCTGAAAGTAGGTGGCTAGGCCAGGCTAGAATTGAGATGATGTGTTCCCTTCCCAGAGCCTTCTTAGATGTCTCTTACACCTGATGTCCTCTTATGCTCAAATGTGCTTCCCCAGACTTTTCAATCCAAGCCTCTCCAGCCAATACTATGAGACCAATCAAAACATCACTTCCTCTAGGAAGTTTCAACCCTCAAATCTAGGGAGACTAGTGGAGTGATTGAGGGCACTAGAATCCCCTGGCTTTGATGTGTAAACATAGCTGCAAGGTTTGGGCTAGTTACTTCACCTCTTTGTGCTTCAGTACCTCCATTTACTATTGCACTGGGATAGTCATTTGAGAATTAGATTTATAATCTATAATTCTATAATTCAACACATCAGAATCCCACAGTTGTCCATTCTGGTCATTATATTGTTTTCTTTTATGAGATTCTTCATACTTAGGATTATTTGTTCAATATTTTCATTTGCCCCAGACATAAAGATCCAAAAGGATCAGAGAAGACATCTGTCTTGTTTACTAAGTTATGAGTATTTACTTAGAATGTTACATCAAACACTGAAAAGAGTTTCAATAATAAGTGAACTGAATCTCTTAAACCAAAGCTGAAGTCATACCAGACTCAGCCAAGACTATCTAGCATATTTTATTTTATATCCCCAGTGATTGTACACTTTTAGGCTTCTTATAGATAAGCAATACATTTCAGATGAGCAAGCAATACGTTTTGGAAGAAATACAGAGAGATAGCAATAGGAAATATATGGGGCTGGAGAGATGTCTCAGTGTTTAAGAGCACTGGTTGCTCTTCCAGTGGACCCATATTTGATTCCTAGCGCCCACATAATGGTTCATAGTCATCCACAACTCCAGTTCCAGGGAATCCAACACCCTTTTCTGGCCTATGCTGACACCAGGCATACACATTCTGCATAGATGTACACACAGGCAAAATACTCATATACATAATGAAAAAGGAAATGTGATAGCCAGCCATGTGTGCTATAGGATGTTTTTCTGTATGCTTTGAATATGTGTTGCTCCCACTGGCTAATAAATAAAGCTGTTTTGGCCTATTGCAAAGCAGCATTGAGGCAGGGAGGAAATCGAAGGAGAGATACAGAGAAAAGAGAGGTGAGTAGGGAGAGATGCCTAGCCACCACCCAAGGAGCAACAAGATGCTAGCAGACTGGTAATACCATGGCTACAAGTCAAAGCATAGATGAATAGAAATGGGCTAATTTAAGATGAAAGGACTAGCTAGCAAGAAGGCTGCCATAGGCCATACAGTTTGTAAATAATATTAAACCTCCAATTGATTATTTTATAAGTGGCTGCAGGACCGCGGGGCTGGGGGGACCCATGGGGCTGGGCAGGACCCAAGAAGCATACTGCTACATATGTGCAAAGTGCCAATGTCTCTTTTTCCAAACTCTTAATCTCCAATGGAAACCATCTTTTGTGAAGGTGATTGGCATGTGGCAGCTGAAAACAGAAAAGAAACACAAATTCCTTCCAAGTGCTGTTTCTGACTGGGTCCCTGGGTTGAGTAAAGGTGAAGTCAAAACCACCATGGGCCACTGAGATAAATGAAGCTCCTCTTCTGCTTCAGCTCTGTGACTTGTAATGGTCTGTGAGGGTTGTTGGGGGCGTCTGTTTTCTCTGACTTCAGACCCCTCAGGCATCAGTGTGGGACAGCTCCACATCATATAACACAAACTCTCAGCATTTTCAGCCACAAGAGAATGAGCTGACACATCAAACAAAGCTCAAACAACAAAACAAAGAGCCTTGGACCATTCAGGTCCTTGTCCAAGTCAGAGGTACTAGATTCATTTTTTAAGCTTTTCTCTTAAAATGAAAAAGCATTGAAAGTATAGTAGGGATGAATGGAAATTCATGACTGACCTTAACAGAAGCTGGTAACCAGAATTTTCCTTAAGGAGAAGATCGGTAAAGAGTGGAACACCAAAGGATGGATGTCAGCAGGTGTTCCAGCAGCAAAGAAAAAGAAAGCAATTCTGGTGAGATCAAAGGAGAGGAGAGGGGAAAGAAAACATGTTTCTGGGAAAGAAACAAGGGAAAGGATGGTTAGAGAATGAAGACATAGAGAAAGAAAGGAGGGGGAAGAAAGCTGCCATGCTGTGGCAGGTGAGAGAAATCCCTAGTGGTGTTGAAGTGGAAAAATACCTCTGCAATATTTTAATTGGCACAATATTTGTACATATTTATGAGTTATAGTATGATAATTCAATACATGTGTATCATATGTGATGATCAAATCAAGCTATTTAGCATTTCTCACTCTTCAGGCATTCATTACTTCTATGTGTTAGGAACATTCAAGTCTTACGAGCTATTTCAAAATACACGATAAATTATTGTAGACTGTATATATCTGACTGAGCTATAGAGAACCTGCACTAATTCTTCCCATTTAAGTGTACTCTTAGAAACAAAGCTGGCAGACATGTAATTTGAAGTGCTGTGCCTGAGGTATTGACTATGCTAAACTACCCTCTCACATGCATGGTTCTTAGTAAAGTCAACCCACACAAATATAGCCTAACATGAGCAACTGTGTCTAAGTGCTTATGCAGTTTATGTTGTGTTTTCCATCTCAGTTGATCATGCATAGAACTGAGACAATGTACACTCTCAGGTGAGATCACACAGTGTGTAGAAGTGAAGATAAGGGCCAAAGGTTTCCATAAGAAATGGAAGCACTGGACAATCATTAAAAACAAGAGACAGGAATTTCCATAGGCTAGCATGGAGTCCAAAGCATCTCATTTAGACAACAGGTGGGGAAGACCTTACCTGGTACATGGCCACATATGAATTAAACACTTGTGAGAATATAAAGAATGTTTCTGCTCTGATGTCTTGCAGCTACGAAAGTGCATGCTGAAAATAAAAAATTTCCATGGGAAGAACAAAGCTGTGGAAAACCATTGAACATTGTAATCAGAGCACTCAAGAGCAATAATGTCCAAATATAAATATTAATAGGGTGAAATTTCCATCCAACATATCTAGTTCATAGCTAATCTGCAACACACTCACATCTTTCTTGGTTCTTAGCTATTCTTTAATGATCAATCACATAAAAATCAAAACCCAAAATGACCCAAGGTGTATTCTTTTTCTGAGTTGACAGAAAAAAATGCCTTTACAGATTCTATACATTTGTCACATGTAGGAAACAGTGATTCTTGAAGCTTTCAAGCTAGACAGTCTACATGATAAAGAAAAACATTCTATCTTTTTTTTTAGATCTCCTTTAATCATGGGAAAATTCAGTCATAATCACATCCAAGCAATAATGTGCTAGGGAGGCTTGCAAATGACTTGTGATGAATTATGAATTGCATAGATATTACAGGAATCTCCTATGAGATGATCTGTGTCAATGAGGAGTGTTGCTACAAAATGGACTACAACACTCTCCATCACTTTTTTGCCTTTTTAAAAGGGAAATATGAGATTTTCTGGGCATCTTTGAACTCAAAAAATCTTCTACTTGGAGTCATGCTTTCCCTAGAGAGCATCTTTGATGGCAGAGCTGAGGTGGGCTTGGGCACTGCCAAGGTTTGAATGTGAAGTGTCCTCAATAGGCTCATATGTTTGAACACTTAGTCCCCAGCTAGGGGCACCATTTTCCAGGTTGTGGGACCTTTGTAACATGTGACTTAGTTAACAGAAATGGGTTATCGGAACTTAAATGTTATATCTGCCTCTAGTTCCACCTAAGATCTCTATCAAGATACAGCAAGCCAACCCACAAGATCCCATAATGAGGCTGATTCATCTTGGGCTTTATTTGCATGTGTGGATTTTATGAAGACACATATGTGTGAGAAAGTAATTGTGTAGAATTAATACCTCAGGTACTCAAGCCACCATGTCTTCCTCATCATAAAGGACCCATAATATTCTAGAGTTGTGAGTCAACATAAGCCTCTCCTCCCTAACTGTATTCTGTAAGTTATTTTGTCACAGTGACCAGAACAGTAACTAGCAAAGAAGATAATTACCAAGGAGTATGGTCATTGTGACAGACCTGACTGGTGGCATGTAGGCTTGAGGAGCTGGTTTATGGGAAGGATGGATAAGGTTTTGAAGATGTTGGCTATTCAAAACCTATAAGCAGACATTAATGGGCATTTTGATGAGATTTGGAAAACCCAGAATGCTGATAGAAACATGGACAGTAAAGGTTATGCACATGATGGTTCAGAGGGAAATTGGACTTTACTGGCAATTAGACTGAATGGTACTCCTATCATACTCCAGAAAAGAATTTGGCTATAGAAACTGGAACAACCTAGATGTCCCTCAACAGAAAAATTGATAAAGAAAGTGTAGTACATTTATACAATGGAGTATTACTTAGCTCTTAAAAAATGACATCATGAAATATGCAGGCAAATATGTGTAAGTAGAAAAAAATTATGCTGAATGAAGTAACCCAGACCCAGAAAGATAAATATGGTATGTATTTGCTTATGTCTGGACATTAGCCATTGAATAGATGATAACAAAGCTACGGTTCATAGACCCGGAGAAGTTAGGCATAGAGGAAGGGCCTTAGAGGGAACACATGGCTCCCCCTGGGGAAAGGGTGTAGAGTTGATTTTATGGGTAGACTTGAGCTGGGGGTGGAGGAGTAATAAAAACAGGAGGATCAGGTGGGAAGGGGGAGCGAATGAGGTGAGAGACCTCTAGAATTGACAAGCATTTGATTGATGGTATAGAAACTGAGTGCAGTGGAAGCTTTATATAGTGTATAAAAGGTGATCCTAAAGAGGTCAGCAAATAATGAGGGAAACAGAACCTCTACTGGCTAGCTCTTGTCACCAAATGAAGCTCCCAATGCTGAGTCTGGGTTTCAGCTAATTGGGTTATTGCCCAAAAGGGTCCCATGGAAACTCCCAAACAACACATGCTATTGTCAAGACAATAGGTTGCTCTCCACAAGCTGACATCAAGGCCCCATTGCTGAAAACAACACCCATACAACTCATTGAACATGGAAAGGTCAAGGTGGTGTCTTGTATAGAATCTTCAGCCCCATTCTAGTATTTATGATATAAAAAGGTATTCTTCAGGCTACCAAAAGAGAAAAGTAAACACCAACCCAAACATAAAACCTTTGATTGACAATCTGTTTTGCCTGCAAAATATGCTACGGCAATGATGGCAATAAACCTTGTGGGAGTAACCAATAAATGTCTGATTTGACTGGAGGCCCACTCCATGAGACAGAACTCAGACCTTGGGTGACCAAGAGCCAGAGTCTAGATAGCCCAGAAAACTAGTGTAAAGCCAAATACTACTGATAAAAAGAAGTAACCATAAAAATGACTCCTAATGCTAGTCCTCTATACTCATAGATGAGTGCCTCATTCAACCATCATCAGAGAGGTTTCCTCCTGCTGCAAATGGGAACAAATACAGAGCCCCATAGCCAAACATCACACACACACAGAGAGAGAGAGAGAGAGAGAGAGAGAGAGAGAGATTTGTCTCCATCTCTGTCTCAGTGCACAGAGAATCCTACAGAAGAGCAGGAAGAAGGAGTAGGGGATACGGAGGGGATGGAGGATATCAAGAGAAACAGGCACTCTAAAGCTCATAGGAACTCACAGAGACTGAAGTAGCATGCACAGGGCATACATGGGCCTGCACAAGGCTCTCTGGATATATATACTATAGCTTTCAATTTAGTACTTTAGTACTTTTATGGGATTCCTGAATGTATGAATGAGTGGGTCTCTGATTTTTGTGACTTCTCATGGGGCTCTTTTATTTTTTCTGATGGCTTGGGTTTGTCCAACTATGAAATGGTGGATTTTGTTTTAGCTTATTATTTTTTATTTTTTATGTTTTATTCTCATAGAATAAACATAAAATAATAAACAGACTTCTTGAGTATAGAATAAAGAATAAACAGACTTCTCCTAGAAGTCTGTTCTTTTCTAATGAGAGACAGAAAGAGAGTGGATCCGGATGGGAGAGGAGGTAGGGAGTAACTGGAAGGAGTAGAGGGAAGGGAAATTGCATTCATATTATATTGTGGGAAAAAAGAATTTATGTTTAGTAAAATGGGGGGAAAAGAATCGCAAAATGTAAAAAAGAAAGAAAGAAAGAAAGAAAGAAAGAAAGAAAGAAAGAAAGAAA
>CABHPQ010138138.1:0-28061 GCA_902168405.1 Peromyscus aztecus
AAAAAAATCTCATTTTAATGAATGGTTATTTAAAATTTGAATACCTGTAACTTCTATAACCCCAGTTCCAAGAGATCTGACTCTTCCTTTTGGGCTCCATAGACACTAAGCATGCAGGGAAAACACAAGAAACAAAAATACATGAATTTTTTCTAAAAAGAATTAACAGTTTTAAAATACCAATATCTACTTTTTCAGTTTGCAAAGATTACAAAAGGAATATATTTTAAATATCAAAATATAAAATTTGAAAGAAACAAGCATTACTAATAAAAATAAATTATATAAATGATTTTTTAAGTATCAACATAGTATTATCTTCTGATGCTGAGAGAAATGATTTTTAATCCATGAGCCTGAGTGGGCAAAACTACATTTTAGGAAGTAAAAATGTTTGGTGAAGTAGCAGTAGATGGTTCTCCTCCAAGACTCATAACCTCATTAGTACCAAGAATTTTAGTAAGTTCTTGTGCTAGGCACGATTTCCCTCCTGTTGAGCAGGACTTAAGTCCAATTAGACAGCTATTGATTGCTGCCAAGACATCAATGCCCCTATTGCACTCTTAGGGCTATTTTTTCATCCTTGCCACCGTTATGTATCATAGGTGTGACAGCTAGGTAGGACTCCTGGTTGATGCCCTCCCTAGGGTGCTTGCATAGCACCTTGAACACAACTCCTGCACCAAAGGCTCAGGAAACACTTCAGAAGAAGAGGTGGAAAGACTGGAAGTCAGAAGACTAGGAAATCTGCTGTGAAATTGTGTCTCCTAGAAATGACAGAGAAGCTGTAGCTATGATACCTCAACAGTGCGGCTGACCAAAAACAGTCCTGAACAAGTACAACACCAATAGACATGCTAACTTGGAAAGAGAAAATTTCATGGGGCTCCACCCATGCCAATTACTCAACCCTGAAATCACATACGCATGAGTAACACTAAATATGATGAACAAGTTGTATTTGTATATTTATTCATATATATGTACCAATAATAATTAATGGAAAAGAGGGCATGAATTTGAGAAGGAATGGCAGAGGGACCATGGGGAGGACTAAAGGAAGGAAAGGGAAGGAGGAAATAATGTTGCTGTGGGATAATGCTTTTGTACACTGGTTTAATAAAACGCTGATTGGCCAGTAGCCAGGCAGGAAGTACAGGCCAGATAAGTAGACAAGGAGAATTCTGGAAAGAGGAAGGCTGAGTCAGGAGATGGCAGCCTGCCATCCACAGAGTAGCATGTAATGGCACACAGGTAAAGCCATGGAACACGTGGCGACATATAGATTAACAGAAACGGGCTGAGTTTAAGTGTGAAAGCTAGTCAGTCGTAGGCCTAAGCTAGTAGCCAAGTAGTTTTAATTAATATAAGCCTCTGTGTGTGTACTCAGGTCTGAGCAGCTGCAGACAGGGTGGGACACAGAAAACTTCCAGCTATATAATGTGATTATATTTTTTTTTACTTTATTAAAATACTGAGTTTATTTCACATGTATATTTGTCTCCCTACCATTTCCACATCTGACCACCACTATTACTATGTCCTATCATAACATTCCATACATACTTAAAACCAAGTAAAGGGTGGAGTTCAAACCTTGAAAACTAAACAGACATTTTTAGACAACACATTCTTGGCAGTGGAACCTGGACAACATTTATCAAACACAGTAGATAAAGTTCTCACTTTGTATTATAAAAAGGACAGCCAGATATATCAACTGTTACAGAAATTAAGCAAGACAGAATTATTTCAAACTGTTTAAACCATTTTCTTAAAGAGATTTCCTCCACTGCCAGAGATCTTGAATAGCAATTCTTTACATAATTAATGAACTTGGCTTCCACTTTGGGAAGAGAACCACCTTTTTCTATACTTGCTTGCATTTCTGCCTTAATGTCTTCTATAGAACTAGGTCCTTTTGATGTTTTAGGAGTTTTTTCCTGTTTTTTTGAAAGACTCTTGACCCTTTGATCTTGGTGTTGATGGTTTTAAGTCTTTTCCATTTTGGTTTGATTTTTGTGCAGTTTTGGTTGGGGTATCTCATACAGATTTTTTCACTGGAACTTTTTCTTCAGCTTCCTCATCATCAAAATAATCATCATCTTCATCATCCTCATCATCTTCGTTGTCATCCTCGTCAAGTTTTACTTTTTTCTGGGGAACCTTGTTACCACCTCCAAGAGCAGATCATTTTCCAGACATACTTAAGAGTTTTACATCCTCCTCATCTTCATCTTCTGACTCAGCTACTAGGTACTGTCCACTAACATGCACAGGCCCGGAACCACACTTCAACCTTAAGACCACAGGTGGTGTAATTTCAAAGCCCCCAAGAGAAACTGTTGATTGTACAGACATTTTCAAAGTTGCCAGTGTTACTTTAATTGGACTGCCTTCATATTTCATTAGTTCCATCTCTACGACATGTAATTCGTCTTTTGCCCCTGGCTCTAAACTAAATGTTCTTAGTGATAACTGGTGCTCATTCTCATCATTATCCACCTTAAAGTGATAATCCTTGCCAGCTTTTAGTTCACAATCGAAAAGGTAGTTCTGAGGCCTGAGAGGGCTCATGTCCATGTCCATTGAGTCTTCCATGAGGTGGAAGCGCGCACTTGGGTATGAGAGAAGTCAGACGGAGAAAACTGCCTACTGCTCCTCAGAACAGACACGCAGGATGCAATCACTCCAAGGCATGATTATATTTTAATTTCAAAAAAAATATTTTTTAAATTGGGGAAAATGAGGTAAAATGTAAATTGAATTCAGTGCATCACCAAAAAAAAAAAAAAAAGAGGATGTGGAGTTGAGAAAGAGTAATGTATTCAGGGCAAAACCTAGGAAAGTTGAACTGAGAGAATCAGGGATGGACATGATCAACATGCACTGTATACATGTATGGAATTTTCATAGAATTTTTTAAAATGTATCTTTTAGGAAACAAAGTGCAATGCACTACAAAGTGTAAATGGAGGGCAATATAGTGTGTGTCAAACTAACTAGGATGAGAAAGAATAGTTTCCCATTAACTCTGAATAATGAGGAGAAGAGCAGGCTCTCATTAGAGAAACTGTGTGAGTCTCCTGCCTGTTTGTCAGTAAGGGAGTTGAAAACTAAACACATTGACTTTATTGTTGTTGTTCTATTTTGGAGGTGGGTGGGATTTTGGTTTTTTGCTTATTCTTGTTTGTTTGTTGGCAGGGTCTCTCTATGTAGCACTGGCTGACCTGAAACTCAATATGTAGACCAGGCTAGCCTTGAGCTCACAGAGATCTGCCTGGTTCTACTTCCCAAGCGCTAAGATTGAAGGTGAGCACCACTATACCCTGCCATTGATTTTTTTTAAAGAGATCATAGTATGAAGAGATATTTATAGGTAAATTTGATCCCTTCACTTCTCCTTATATGTAACAATGGAACATGGGGGATTAGCAGAGGATGTGCTCACCATCTGGATTATGATATTGGTTTTACAAGTATGTAAATATTTCAACCCTTATAAACTCTATACTATAAAAATGTACGTTTCCCTTATATGGCAATAGGACCTCAAACATGAATAAAATTCTCAACCTGTGGGTCATGATCCCCTTGGGGGTCACATATCAGATATCCTGCATATCAGATATTTATGTTGCAATTCATAACTAGCAAAATTACAGATATGAAGCAGCAATGAATAACTTTATGGTTGGGAGTCACAACATGAGGAACTATATTAAAGGGTAGCAGCATCAAGAAGGTTGAGAATCACTGATATAGATATTCTACTGAATTTGCATATAGTAAGAATTGCATAAACAATATTTTTAACTTCATGTTAACTATATATTCAAGTCTTAGAGAGGAGTTGCCTCAGGATAAAGAATGAAGGATACATTAGGAATGTTCTTGAACTTGGAATAGCCTTCTTTTCCTTGTTTTGTTTTGTTGGTTTTTGTTTTTGTTTATTTTAGTTTTTGAGACAAGGCATCATCTGAGCCAAGTTGGCCTCACACTCACTAAGTAGTCCAGTATGATGGCCTTAAACCTCTGACTCTCCTGCCTCCCAAGTTCTGGGACTACAGGTGTACACTACCACACCTAGTCTATATACCACAGAGTTCAGTTTATGGAGTGTTGGGCACTGAACCCAGATCCTCATGCAAGCTACATAGGACTCTACCAACACAGCTACATCTACAGTCCCTGTTACAGTTACTTACTTTTAAGATATAGAACTAAATTGTGTTCATAAAGGAAGATCAAGTGCTAAGGTTTAGCTCAGTCATACAGCACTTGCCCAGTATGTGTGAAGCCCTCAGTTTCACCAACAACAACCAATAAATAATAATAAACTGTAAAAATCAATCTCTGTAGAGCATATTCTCAATGGTGGACAGATGGCCCAACCTTGCCCCATTCTGGCTGTCTGAACACTGTCTGTGAGTCAGATCATGTCAATCCTCTTCTCTATACCAAGTGTCTCTCCGTGTACTCAAGGACAAAGAACCCTGCACTGAAAGTCCATGTGAAGGCTTGAATGAGAACAGTTCCAATAGGCTTATATGTTTGAATGCTTGGTCCCCAGTTGGTGAAAGGATTAAGAGGTGTGGTCTATTTGAAGGAGGTGTGTCGCTAGAAGTGGGCTTCGGGGTTGGATACAAAGCCCCCACCATTCCCAGTTAGCCCTCTGCCTCACGCTCGTGAATCCAGACGTGAGCTGTCAGCTGCTGCTCTCATGTCTGTCTGCCTGCTGCCTCCCCACCATAATGGTCATGGACTCTAACCCCTGAAACTGGAAGTCCCCAAATAAACTCTTCTGTGAGTTGCCATGGTCATGGTGTCATATCACAGCAATACAAAAGCAACTTGACACAGTTCACATGGTTGTTCCTTGCTGCCTCCTTCCAGTCTTACTATGTATTCTTTCCACATTCAAAGTAGCTACATTCCTACCAAGATTCACCATTCTTCTATTACACTTTCAGAGACAGTAGCTTACTACTAAGTTACTTTCTATCCTTACTCTGTTCTATTTTTCTCTCTAATGCTTTTTATCTTCTGAAATGCCCCATAATCTTATTTATTTTAGCAGATACTTGTATCTTCACGTTGGAATGTCAGTGGCATGAGGGCAAGGGTATCTGACTGACTGTCTCATACCTGGTATCTAGAGGTATGCAATAAATAGTTAATGGCATTTTGTTTTTTAGTGAAAACTAGATTTTACACTTTCTGCACGGTTTTGCTGCCATGGCTTCTTCACCGAGGTGGTTTCTGTCCTCAGAGTGTGAGACAAAAATAAATCCTTTCTTCTTTAAGTTGCATTTTTTTCAGGTATTTTGATGTAGCAATGGGACAAGTAAGTTGAGAACTTCGATACTTTGTGAAATTATTACTTAACTTTTGGACTCTTTTGGAGTTGTCTCTACCCTGTATTTGTCCTGTTCCTCTTTTTGTATCTGTTTCTTTGTTGGTTTTTTTTTTCATTTAATGTAGTATATGATTAATGTTCTATTTTCATTTCCTTTGCTATGACTAGCCTGACAAACTTAGAAGAAACGGGGTTTATGTCAGCTTAAAATTCCAGGTTATGGTCCGTAATTTTGAGGAAGTCCAACAAGGAACTTCAAACAGCTTGTCATATCACTTCCACAGCTAAGAGCAGAGAAAAATGAATACACGTCTGCTCACTTGCTTACTTACCTGGGCTCAAGTCAATTTCCCACTCTAATTTAGGTCAGGACTCCCTGCCTAGGGCATGGTACCACCCATAGTGAGCTTGGTCTTCTCACATTAATTAACTTAATAAGACAGTCCCCCATAGTCATACCCACAGTCCAACCCAATGTAGACAACCCTTCATTAAGACCATTTTCCCAGGTGATTTGGATTGTGCCAAATTGACAATTAAAACTATCACACTCCACCATTTGTCAACTTGACATACAAACACATCACTTTTGAACAATAACTTTCAACTGCTTGTCTCCAAGGTCTCAGAGGGTTTTTTTTTCATAATGCAAAATATAGTCCAACCTTAAAAGTCCAAATTGTCTCTAAAATTATGTCTCTTAACTGTGGGCTCCTATAAAATTTAAAAATTATATAATTCCAATATATGATGGCACAGAGTAACATCCTTATTCCAAAAGGGAAGAATCGGAGCATCACAAGGAACGATGAGATCAAAACAAAAACAAATCTAGTACGGCAAATACCAAGTCCTACAACTCAATGCCCAGCATCTGACGCTTGTTTTCTGGGCTCCAAGTAGCTTGTGTTATTCCAGTAAAATATAGAGTATTTCACATCACTGATGTTCTTCAGTCCAACCTGACCAACACATAGACTCTTAGACAAAGTATCATGTGAACAGCCTTTATCCCTGTTCTGATAGACTCTTCATTGCTTTCTAAAAGCCCATGAACCAGGCATGAACTGTCTCCTTTTTTCATGATTCTTATATTTCAAGACCCCACTAAAATGGCCCATTAAGTATGGTTTCCAATACTCACTGGATTTTCCTCCTCAATACACCAAATATTTCCACATTCTTCCCACAAAAATAGTCCAAGAGGTAACTAGGGAGATAGGTCAATGATTAAGAGCACCTGCTGCTCTTCCAGCAGACCTGGGTTTGATTCCCAGCATGGCACAGCCATATCTGATGGGAATGGCCAAAGTCATAAAGCCAGCACAGCTGCTTGACAAAGATCCAGCAAAGCTGAGCCACATGATGGCTACTGTGCCACTTTTGGTTTTGATCTCCACATGTTGCATGCTTGTGGAGGACAGAGGGAGGGTGGGGGACTTTTGAAATTTGTACAACTTTGGGATGTTGGAGTGATGGGAAATTTCTTATGAATCATTTATGCCTTCTCTCAGGAGTACTGCTTCTAAGCTTCTCCAGGAAAGTCCTGAGCAAACCACCCCTCCCACTTTTAGGGAGATAGCCTTACCTATTTGAAGATCTTTCTTACACCTTGGAAGTTGTAAGAAGCCAGAGATCAGCAGGGTAGTGGTGATATAAGCCTTTAATCCAGCACTTGGAAGCATTCCTTGGGTATATGCCCAAGAGTGGTACAGGTGGGTCTTAAGGGAGGTTGATTCCCAATTTTTTAAGAAAGCGCCACATTGATTTCCAAAGTGACTGTACAAGTTTGCATTCCCACCAATAGTGGAGGAGTGTTCCTCTTGCTCCACATCCTCTCCAACATAAGCTGTCTTCAGTGTTTTTGATCTTAACCATTCTGACAGGTGTAAGATGGTATCTCAGAGTCGTTTTGATTTGCATTTCCCTGATGACTAAGGATGTTGAGCAATTCCTTAAATGTCTTTCAGCCATTTGAGCTTCTTCTGTTGAGAATTCTCTGTTTAGCTCTATAGCCCATTTTTTAATTGGACTGTTAGGTATTTTGATGTCTAATTTCTTGAGTTCTTTATATATTCTGGATATCAGCCCTCTGTCAGATGTGGGGTTGGTGAAGATCTTTTCCCATTCTGTAGGCTGTCGTTTTCTTATTGACCATGTCCTTTGCCCTACAAAAGCTTCTCAGTTTCAAGAGGTCCCATTTATTAATTGTTTCTCTCAGTGTCTGTGCTACTGGTGTTATATTTTGGAAGTGATATCTGCTGCCAATGCATTCAAGACTACTTCCTACTTTCTCTTCTATCAGGTTCAGAGTAACTGGATCTATGTTGAGATCTTTGATCCACTTGGACTTAAGTTTTGTGCACGGTGACAGACATGGATCTATTTGCAGTGGATACTAGATGTAAAGCAAAGGAACCAGACTGCAACTCACAGCTCCAGGGAGGCTTGCTAATAATGAGGACCCTAGGAAAGACACAGAGATCACCCAGCAATGAAGAAATGGATGAGATCTACATGAGCAAACTGGAGGTGAGCGGGGTAATGGAAGGCAAGGGTCAGGGGAAAGAGAGCTTAGGGGAGCGGGAAGTCCTAGCTGGATCAGGAACAGAGTGGGAGAACAAGGAAAGAAATATCATGATAAATGAAGACCCCATGGGAATAGGAAGAATCAGAGTGCTAGAGAGGTCCCCAGAAATCCACAAAGATACCTCCACTATAGACTACTGGCAATGGTCGAGAGAGTGCTTGAGCTGACCTATTCTGATGATCGGATGGCCAAACACCCTTACTGTCATGATAGAACTCTCATTCAGTGTCTGATGGAAGCAGATGCAGAGATCCACGGCCGAGCCCCAGGTGGAGCTCCAGGAGCCCAATCAGCGAGACAGAGGATTGTATGAGCAAGAGATATTGAGACCATGACTGGAAAAAGCCCAGTGACAAATAGCTGAACTAGTGGAAATGCATGAATTGTGAACCAATGGCTGAGGAGCCCCTATGGAACTGGACCGGGCCCTCTGGATGAGTGGGACAGTTAATTAGCTTGAACTGTGTGGGAGGCCCCCAGGCAATGGAGCCGGGACCTGGCCTTGGTGCATGGGCTGTCTTTTTGGAGCCTGAGACCTATGCTAGGACACTTTGCTCAGCCTTGGTGTAGGGAGAAGGGGACTGGACCTGCCTTGGCTGAGTCTACCAGGCTGGGATGACTCCCCAGAGGAGACCTTGCCTTGGAGGAGGTGGGAAAGGGGTGTGGATTGGGACGGAGGGCTGGGGAGTGGGAGGAGGGAGGACGGGGGAATCTGTGGCTGATATGTGAAATTAAGTTAATTATAAAATAAAAATATGGCGGGGGGGGGGGGCGCACGCCTTTAATCCCAGCACTCAGGAGGCAGAGGCAGGCAGATCTCTGTGAGTTCAAGGCCAGCCTGGGCTACAGAGTGAGTTCCAGGAAAGGCGGAAAGCTACACAGAGAAACCCTGTCTTGAAAAACCAAAAAAATAAAATAAAATAAAATAAAAATATAAAAAAACATAAACATTGTATTATGCCAGAAATTGAATAATAACTGCAACAGCTTTAGCCCGAGAATTTTTCTTAGGCACTCTAACCATGAAGAGTTAATGCACTGCTTGGGACATGGCAAACTGCCTGGGCGGGCTTGGAGATTTTCTTTCTGTCTAGCATCCTTAAAGCCACAAGAGCTACCAGCCTGAAAACAGGCTGTCATAGGCCTCTGGATTCTTAAAAACTGGGTTATGGGGCTAGTGATTAAAAATGATTATAAAAGATAACTGTTTATCAATGAAGACTAAACGAGGAAAAATGATTATGAAAGATAACTCTATTCTGTCACAGTTCAACAATGATGACTAAACTTATGACCCCACATGTGGAAGAAAAAAGTTAAACACATGTCCAGAAACAGAGATAATATGATCTATGTTTTGGAAAAACATGAATCTATCCCTTCTTACTAAATTCTATATAAATAAAGAAGCACTCTGACTGCTAAATAGTCAGGCTGCAAGATTCTCACCACCACCATGGCCTGGCTCACTTCTTCCCTGACTACTCCTTACCTCCTCTGGAACCTGTCAACCACCAGAGCATGCCCCTGGCACCAGCACCCAAATCAAGTTGTTCACAACTACTTATAACTCCCACTCCAGAAATTTCTACGTCTCTGGGTGCCTCAAACACCTGTATGCATCTGGTGCACACAAACTTCCATAGGTATACACATATATGTAAAAAAAATGAATAAGTGTATTTTTAAAATATTCCGAGGCATAAAATCTTCATGGGTGGGAATACCATAGTTACAACTCTACTGTTAGAATTCCTAGCCACTCCCCCAGGTACATGACCATGCCTGCACTGTCCAGGAGCCAGACAAGATGCTTAGTCATCCTAAGGCCTTGTGTCCTAGATCACATAATCTGCACACAGCGTGGTCATGCAATCTATGTGCATGCCTGGCATAGCTACACAAGCCCATATGCACATGTGCGGAGGGGGGTATGGGATGACTCATCCCCAGCAGGCTTGAGGCCCAGCCAAGTAAAAAAGATAAGTTTCTGAGAGCCAGTCTTTTTTTTTTTTTTTTTAAAGAGGAAGGTTTTAACTTTTACACATCTCCAAAGCCAGCTTGGTGTATTTGGGAATTTGGGCGTAGCTTCTCTTACTACTTCCTGCTGGAGGGGGGGGGTGCTGTATCTTATGGGGACACAAAGAAAATTTTAGGATTATGGAGTAGTCCGTGAGGGTGTATCGTCTGAGCCAGTTGCCTTGAATTCGAACTGAATGTTGGATCATCTGGACCTTGGTGTCATCGGAGACCTTTCAGGGTGTCTTGGCTGGTTAAACCTGATGTATCTTAATCTGGAACAAATTCATAGCCTCTGGCTTTCTGTGGAAACAAAAGCAGAGCCTCCTTTTCAAAGCAACATATCCTTACATCCAAATTTTGAAGTCAAGGTACCTTTAAAATATACATTTTGGCATACCTCAACAGCTTTTGCAATCAAATGTTTTTCTTCAGTTACAAATATCAAAGAGAACATAATCCAGATTCTCTGTGTGGTAGCCATCTTTATGTGGCTTATTTTTTATATTACCTTGAGCCTATTGCTTTAAACTGCAGCATTCTAAGACTGAAATGGCACTGTGGCTGCTGGCTCCGCCCACCTCAGCTTCCCAACATGGCAGTGATATGTTTACCGCCAGCTCTGGGAGCCTTCGTGGGTCTATGCTTCTATCAAAGCAGCGTGTAGCCCAGAAACCTCTTTTTGTTTTGTACTAGCAAAGGCCACTTGTAGAGGCCTCATTCCCACCATACTGCAGGTCGAGCGTGCACACCAGGAACCCGCCATAGTAGCTCAAACACTCAGGCTGCGGCTAACTTGAGAGAGACAACTAGGAACTGTTTTTAGCTCCGTTTTAGAGTCTTTTTTCTCAGGTTTTAGGTGGAAACTCTTGCCCCACATTGGACACCATTTGTAGCTACAGTTTTCCTGCCTGGCCCACAGTCAGGACAAATCTCTGTCACCCGCCAGTCCCACAGCCGCTCAGACCCAACCAAGTAAACACAGAGGCTTATATTGCTTACAAACTGTATGGCCGTGGCAGGCTTCTTGCTAACTGTCCTTATAGCTTAAATTAACCCATTTCTATAAATCTATACCTTGCCACATGGCTTGTGGCTTACCGGCATCTTCACATGCTGCTTGTCATGGCGGCGACTGGCAGTGTCTCCCTCTGCCTTCCTGCTCTCTCCATTCTCCTCTCTGTTAGTCCCGCCTATACTTCCTGCCTGGCCACTGGCCAATCAGTGTTTTATTTATTGACCAGTAAGAGCAATTTGACATACAGACCATCCCACAGCACTGGGTCTGCCTAAGGGGCCTTAGAAACAGCAGCTGAAACATGATCTAGAAATGACCTGAATCAATGAGAGACAGCCATGTCACACCAGCAGATGCATATTCATCAGACCTCCCCCCAGGGTGGGGTGGAGGGTATATAAGGTTTGCCTGTTCCTGAATAAACTGAGCTTGTTGTTTTGACATTCTCCCTGAGTCTGTGTGGTTTGACTCTGAGCCTACCTGGCCCCCTCCCCCAAAGGGAACAACAGCAAAGGACCCTGCTACATCGGGGGACCTATAAAAACAGATTCCACCTATTCCTTCCCTCTCTCCTGCATGGTCATTCCATAGGTCTATGCACATCCCTTCTATTTCCTTCCCTTAATAAATTCTCACAGTGGGATTTGTTGTGCCTCGTGGCTTCTCTCACATGGTAAACAGTGTAGCTTAATAAATAACAACCACTCCTGGTGCAATTTCTGTTTTAGTTTTATTTCTGTTGCTGTGGGGAAAAATACACAAACAAGAAGCAACTTAGTGGAAATGTATGGCTGCCTGGGGGCCAGCCTCCAGCAGTGCAGGGCTCAAATGGAATCCACAGAGGGGGACAGACACACTATGACTGTTTTTATCTGAGGGGTAAAGGGAAAAAACACTCACTCTCTTGATGGTTTCCTTCAGATCTTTCCTTTATTCTTCCTTCATATTCTCTATTCTTTATTTTCCTGGTAACTTCCTTCTCTCATTCTAATTCCTTCTAACCCTATCTTTGTTCTTGATGTGCTCCTTCTAACAAAAGACATTTTGGAGTCTGTGGTCTCAGGGCCTTGTCTATCTGAGATTTACCCAATAAGGATCTGTCTCTTGGTGAGCTGACACCTTGAACTTCAATTGTTAGCTGCTGCTCCTCTGATACAGCCACCGGCAGAAATGGGTTCTGTAGATGTAACCGTCTTGTTAAAGATGAAACACAGAGCCAATGCAAAGATGAAAGCCCAAGAGGTCAGAGTAATAGCTAAGCGCTAAAAACCTTACCCTTCACTGCCGCTCCTGTCCTTCCCTCCACAAGTGTGCTACTTCCTGTGTATCTGTCTTTATATAGACTTTCTGTTCTGCCTTCTCATTGGTTGTAAACCCAACCACATGACCTCCTCGTCCCTGCCCATCTATACAGACCTCCAGGTCTTCTATGGTTGGTATTGAGGTTAAAGGCGTGTGTCTCCATGCTGGTGGTATCCTTGAACACACAGAGAACTGCCTGTCATGTGATTGAGATTAAAGGCGTGTGCTACCACTGCCGGACTTCTGCTATGTCTTGCTATTAGCTCTGATCCCCAGGCAACTTTATTTATTAACATACAAATAAAATCACATTTCAGTACAAATAAAATATCACCATAAGGTTCATTTCAGTATACAATTCCAGGTGATAGTTCATCATTGTGTGGACATCAAGGTGACAGAAACTCCAAACAGCCTGTCACACCACATCCACTGTCTAGAGCAGGAAGACATGGATGCACGTCTGCTCGCTTGTTTGTGCTCAGCTCAATTTCTCTACTCTTATATAGGTCAGGAACCCCAACCTATGGAATAGTGCCGGGTCTACCCCCACAAATTAATTAAGACAATCCCTCACAGACATGCCCACAGGCCAACCCAATGTAGACAACCTCTCATGGAGATTCTCTTCCCAGGTGATTCTAGGTTGTGCCGAGTTGACAAAGAAAGCTGGCCATCACAATGACAGAGACGGGAAGAGTAGAACTAAGTGACTCAGTCCTGGACTGAGGGAGTGAGAGGGCAGACTTTATCACCCTAGAAATAACAATAACCAAGACTTGCTACCCCAAATGCCAGGACACTGCTTCTTATCATTTTTATTCTGCACTGCAGTAGAATTAATAAGAACAAATCTAGGGCATGAACAATTGTATCCATTTATCTCTATCTGAATATGAACTTAGGTCTATCTAGCTCTCCCCAAATGAAAGGTTTAAATGGAAAAATGGTGAGAAATGATTGACAGCTGTATTTTTATAAGCACGCTGTATAGCAACTTGAAGAGACAGACACAAAGGTTCAAGAACCAGAAGAACTATTTTCTGCTTGCTAAGGAAATAAAGATCTCTAAGACTGTTCAGGATTTAATTCTCTTTTCTCATTTCCAGACAGCCTCATTCAAGATATCCATCACAACATACATACACAGGTGTGTGTGTGTATGTGTGTGTGGACATGTATATGTAGATGCAGACATGTATATTCAAATGTACAATTTTTATGTATTTGAAAACATGAAATAAGACCCTGGAATGCTTTTAGGCACACAACCATACATGTTTCAACAAGAGCTAATTAAGTTAAGAATAAAGGGGGTTTGATATCTCAATTGGATACTAACTAAAATGTTGGGGGGGGTTTCATATAAGTTTTCTGTGTGTTTACATGTAGGTGTATACTTTCGCAACAATTTAATAATTCCCACTGAAACTCCATCACCACCAGGGAAAGTAGCCAGTTGATTTCCACTTTCTTGTCCAACAATAATCCTCTGCCTAACTCTCATAATAGGACTGGGACTAAGGGACCAGGACACTACACAGGGGCCCAGTGCAAAAAAATTAGAAGATACAAATCAAATAGATTCTTTCATTGCCTCTAAAGAATTCCAAACACCAGACAAAATATATCAATGTGCACACATGACTGTTTTGATAACCCTTTAATGAATCCCATTGAAACAACATCATCAAAACTACAATCAGTCTGCTACTGCTACTTTCTTTGCCATTCTTACATCAGGTCTGTAGCTGAGGGATTTGAATATAAGACAGGGACACATTGTCAGAACCTTAAAGCTATTCCTTGTGTTTGCCCTTTCTCTCCTGAAAATGGAGAAAGACACTAAGACATCCAGTCATCCAAAGAAATTACCTTCAGAAGCACATTTTTCAATAATTAACCTTACTGATTGTTTTGCACTGTACCTAATAACATAAAATTTTTCAATGAAATTTTAAGAGCAAAGGAAATTGATAAAGACATTAAATTACTAGCTAGTTTTAAGGTTGTGCATATTAAAATTGAGATACTATTGCTGTATTTTAGGAATCTGCCTGAATATTTTCTAGGGATAGTATATACTTCAAACTAAAGATGATCATCTCACTGACAAACAAAACAAAGGTGAGTGTTAAGTACTGGAAGGGGGAGGTATTAAGAAAGCAGATCAGGCCCCCAGGTTGGGCCAGCAGCTCCTGGTAGATTGTGGCCCCTGCAGACCCAAGAGTCCTGTTGGGGGGGGGGAATTCCCTCTGTGTCCATCGCCAATTCTCATGAAGGTACTGGTCCTGCTGAACAATACCCACAGTATCTCTAAGACTCAGGGCAGCCCCAGAATATCCCAGAAGAGTTCCGGTGAGGATTCAGTAATAATGGTGTACCCGAAACCAGAGGCCTTTAACCAAAACAGTGACTCATTGCAATGAACATTTGCTAGTAAAGCTGATAGGACAAAAGAATGTACTATATGACACACTGAGGCCCCCAATGCCACCAGGACGAATGAAGAGGTGTTGGAGAGGCAGCAAAGAGGAGGAGCAAAGAGGTTTTTTGTTGTTATTTTTGTTTGTTTGTTTTGTTCTTATTTTTGTTTGCTTGCTTGCTTACTGTGTTTTGTTTTCTTTGATGTGGGAGTAGGGCACTGCAGGGGTGAGGGGAAGATATGGAGGGACTGGGAGGTGAGTAGAATTGGGGTGCATGATGTGAAACTCAAAGAATCAGTAAAGTTAAATTTTAAAAAAGAAGAAGAAAGCAGTGAGCTTAAGGAGTCTTCCTGTATTTGTTGAAAGCCTTTGAGTTACATAGCACTGTGGCTGCCACATTTTAAAATCAATGTAAAAAGAATTTCTTCCAAATGAGATTCTTCAAATGTTCTTGTGACACAAGATGAGAAACTACATCGATTGAATCTGTGCAGCAGGGAGAAAACAATATGTCTTCCATTCTATTAGAGTTTGGGGAGAAGCCACAAGGCAAGCAGGCTATAAATCCTGGCAGCTGCCAGAAGAAGGGATGAGAGGGAGAGGCAGTCACACCTTTTGAGTTAGAGCAAGCCATGGAGGGCTGCATGCAGCTGTTCATGGGAATCTCCAAAGAAAAGTGTAGGAAACCCTGAGCGTCAGAACAAGCGTGCTTGGGGTCTTGATCAGTCTCCAAAAACAGAGTAGAAAGGAAGAAAAGCAAAGTTACGATTTTTGACTTAGAATTCAAAAGGAAGCAGGCTTAGATCTGCAGAGTGATAGTCGTGTCTCACTTTTTATTCTGCATTATATCTGTAAATTTGCACAAATCATTTTCTTTTCTTAAACTATAAATACACTAGCAATATCATCATATTTATAGTTACATATCTTAATTTTAACATGTATTAATTATGCTTACTAATAGGATTCAATGTGGTAACACATAAGCTTTCAGCATGCACTAAGTCCAGCCTCTTTTTCTCCACCCCTCACACACACACACACACACACACACACACACACACACATGCGCGCACGCAAAACATTATTCATTACTAAGGCTTGTTATTTTTTATTTGTGTGTCTGTGTGTGTATGCTTATGTGTGTGGGTGGTCATGGGGCCAAAAGGGAGCACTGAACCCCAAGAAGCTAGCTAGCATTGCAGGTGTTTGTAAGCTGCCCAATTACATGCTGAAAAACAAACTCAGGTCCTTTATAAGAGCAGTATATGCCTTTAACCACTGAACCATCTCTCCAGCCCCCAGCCATTACGTTTATTCAAATTCCCTCACTTGTAGCTAGAAGTTTCCCTGTGTCCCTCCAGGTTTCTCAGCTGCTTGGTCCCAAGTAAACACATAGAAGTTTATATTAATTACAAGCTCTATGGCCTGTGGCTCAGGTTCATTGTTAACTAGCTCTTATAACTTAATTCAACCCATTTCTATTAATCTAGGTTTTGCCACTTGGTTTCATGGCATTACCTGTTCTCTCACATCTTGCTTCTCATGGTGGTGGCTCACAGCTGCTTCTGTGACTCTGCCCTTCTTCATCTCCATCTTCAGTTTGAATGTACCACCTAACCTTGTTCTGCCTTGCCATTGGCCAAACAGTTTTATTTATCAACCAATGAGAGCAACACATATTCACAGTGCATAGAAAGACATCCCACAGCACTTTCCATTTTCTGTCTAATGAAAAAGGAAGGTTTTAATTTTAACATAGTAAAATTATATATATATATATATATATATAATTTTGATATATATGTATATCAAAACAGTTATCAAGCAAGAATTACAGTTGCAATATCTAGTCTATGTATATTTGGTAAATTTAAAGAAAATATTCTATCATCTATCCTATATTTGTGAGTCTAAAGTTTTAGATCTAATTTACCTTTTATCATAACTAATGGAAACTATAATTATAACTATCTAGTCTTCAACTCCTTCAAAGACCCCCAGAAGGACATAATATTACCTAATTAAACAGAAAGTGCATTGTAAGCAACTTCCAAAACTCTAGAAATAACAAAAGATATCTGGTTGCCTAGACAGTCACCCAAAGTTCCTCTGCAATGTTGGGGCATCCATCTTCAGCCTACAGGACTAGAGTCTCTGGAAGACTTTTTAGTGAAGCAGAAAATTTGAAGGATTGTCTCGCCTACTGGCAAAGTTCATCAGTCACTTCTCCCTGTGTCCTGCAGAATGTCTGGCAAATTCTTCTGTGAAGCAGAAACCTGAAGGACCATCTCACCCTGTTTTGGCAAAGTTCAGTAGTCATTTTCCCACAGGTTTTGCGTGTCCAGGTTACACAACAAACTGTTAAGTAGTCCAGGCAAGAGCAGTTTCTTGCTCAAATGGCTAGTTTTTTCAAGAAGAAGATAAACTCAATGATGAGTTTCTTCGATGCCCATATCTTCTTTGAAGCAATTGGTGCTGCCAGGAGTAGACATGTCTCACTGTCCATAAAAGTCTACGTTCTTAAAACATTTTAAATGCCGTATTCTGTAGGTCTTTGAAGTGTTTGAAGATTACCTACCTAAATGAAATACATCTATGTATACCTAGAAAACTTAACTAACATGACTATCAGTTTGATTATCATAGATGACTATTAATCTGTATTTCTTGATTATACATTAAAATTTAAATTTTAAATGAATTGCATAAACATAATACCTTAAACAAGAGTAGAAAATACATACAGTATAACAATATTAACTTGAAATTTGTATCAATAAACCAAATCCAGCTGGGTGGTGGTGGCTCATGCCTTTAATCCCAGCACTTGGGTGGCAGAGTCAGGTGAATTTCTGTGAGTTTGAGGCTAGCCTGGTCTACAGAGAGAGATCCAGGACAGGCACCAAAACTATGTGGAGAAACCTTGTCTCTGGAAAAAAAATCCATATCAATGTATTTTGAGATTAACAGTTGTTTTTTGGATCAAAGTAGATTCAATAATCTACCCTTTTGTCATATCATTTCTATATTATACATTTCTATATCTTATCCTCCTTTCTTCTTTTAGAAAGAGATTGACTATGACCAATAACAATTTGTAATCAACCCCTAAACAAAGACAAACATACATAATCCATTTTTTGGGAATGTGGGTATAGTTTTCTAGGCTACTTCCTACTGATTGGGGGTACTACTAATCTTATAGGGACCCTAAGAGAATTCAGGATAATAGTCAAGTCCTGGGAAGACCTGTTATAATCTTTGTCAAGATTTAGGAGGTCTCACTTGATCAAATCTGATCCATCTTAACCTGAAACAAATCCACAGCCTCTTGCTTCCGTGGAAACAAAAGCAGAACCTCCTTTCCAAAGCAACATATCCTTAGATCCAAATTTTGAAGTCAAGATAACTTTAATACATATATATTAAATATATATATATTAATAAACATATATATGTTTAACTTAGCAGCCTTTACAATCAAATGTCTTTCTTCAGTTAGCTCATTAACAGTAAAAAAAAAATTAAATAAAACACAATATACATAATCCAGACACTCTGTGTATTTTCCATCTTTACGTGGCTTATTTCTTTTATATTATTTTTATTGTCTCTTTAATGACTTTATTTTTTAATTATTTATTTCTTTATACAACTGCCTATACTCATTTTCCTCTCTCTTCTAAGCCTATGTACATTTTTACAAACACTGTAAACTGTTTAGAGGTTTTTTCCATCTGAATCTGTCTTATTGTATATCTATAATCCTTCCAAAGTAACATATCCTTTTCTGACCAGAGAAATTTTGAACTGTTAAGCTGCCATGGCTAGGATGAGTGGCAGCAGCCCTGGCTGCTGGTTCTACCCACTTGGTTTTTCAACATGGTGCAGGTACCAAGGAGTCATGCTTACCTCCCCAATTCTGGGAAGCAGCATTAAGTAGTATGACTGTGTTTTGTGATCCCAAGCCAGCAGGCAGTGGCTGGGAGAAACCTTTTTGTATTGAGGCCATGAGAGACTGCAGGAGCCTGCCACGTTGCCACTGAAGCCCACTTTTAAGCAGAAATCTTAAAAGTTCTTATTAATAAAATCAAACCTGAGGCCAGTTATTGGGGTGAATACTGAAAGGTCAGGGAGACAGACCAAGCCACAGCTAACCTCACCTTGCCAGTTTCTCAGCTGATCTTGTTTCCTCAGACTGGAGGCCTCTGAGTCCTCATCCAGAATGGGTCTCAGCTGAACTGCTGCTAGAAGCCTGAAAGCTTAACCAGGCCAAAATGTTCTAGTTTCTGGTCCTCACGCCTTATTTACCTTTCTGCTTTCTACCACCGCTCCCTGGGATTAAAGGCTGGCTTTCTGGGATTAAAGGCTGTGTCACCATGCTTGGCTGTTTCCAATGTGGCCTTGAACTCACAGAGATCCAGAGGGATTTCTGTCTCTGGAATGCTAGGATTAAAGGCGTGTGATACCACTGCCTATCCTCATGTTTAATATTGTGGCTGTCCTGTTCTCTGACCCCAGATAAGTTTATTAGCATACACAATATTTTGGGGAACACAATACCACCACAGCCCACTGCAACCAGGGGACGCATCTCTATATCACCAGCTGGTAAGGAGAGATACGAACTAGGGAGCTGTTTTTAGCTCCATTTAGAACCCTTTTTTTAAAGCTTTCTCAGATTTTAGGTGGAAATTCTTGTCCCACGTTGGTTGCCAAATGTAGCTAGAAGTTTTCTTGTGTCCCACCTGGTCCCATGGTTGCCAGGTCCCAAGTAAACACAAAGAGACTTATATTAATTACAAACTGTATGGCCTATGACTCAGGTTCATTGTTAACTAGCTCTTATAACTTAATTCAACCCATTTCTATTAATTTAGGTTTTGCCACGTAGCTTCATGGTGTTACCTGTTCTCTCACATCTTGCTTCTCCTGGCAGTGGCTTGCAACTTCTGCTGTGACCCCACCCTTCTTCACCTCCATCTTCAGTTTGAATGTACCACATAACCTTATTCTGCCTTGCCATTGGCCAAACAGCTTGACTTATCAACTAATGAGAGTAACACATATTCACAGAGTACTGAAAGACATCCCACAGCACTTACTTATTGTGATCCCATCACTGTATTAGCCCCATTCAAAGGGGGAAAAAGTCAGGAGCAGTATGATGCAGTAGGTCATTGTCCTTTTCTGGTCTCCATCCTCAAACAAGAACCACAAAATTTCATCAAAGCTCTAAGAACACTCTCCACCATCTACTACTAACTAAACACATGGGTCAGAATTGAGGGCCAAGTTATCAAGGGAATTAATTGTTCCTTCTCCACATGGAGAAATATTTTATAATCTTGCATGAAACCAGAATCCAGTAGGCTTAGATCAGTTGTTGTTCAACAAAACAATACCTAAGAACCACAGAATATAATAATAACACATTTATCACTGAGTTAATATGGCAAGTGATTGTCTGTGACTAATAAAAATTAAAAATCTCCTTTCACTCCACACTCCCCTACATTACAACTACATCACATGTTTAGTGTTCTCTCAGTAGTCATGTTATTTCACAACTGATCAGCCTTCTGTGAATTCTTTTCTTTGTATTATACATTTCTGCCTCAGTTCTTAGTAAGTCATCCAGCCTGCAAAAAACTTTTAGCTCTTCTGGTAACCTTTCAGAACCAGCCCTAGATAAGGCTCTGCTGTACCAAAGCACTGGGCCAGCACTGGTTCCAACAGCTATTGGTGCACTTAAATATTGGTATTTTCCACCAGACTGAACATTGCTTCAGCAGACCTTCGCTGCATGCGCATGTGTGTGTGTGCATGTGTGTGAATGTGTGTGTTTGTGTGTGTATGTGTGTGTTGCTAGAATAATCCCTGTCCCAACCTTGCTGTACGCATCATAAACTATGTGAGAACAGAGTGAAGGGCTCACTGAATATATGCATTCCCACTTCCTAATAAACATGGCATCAGGAACGCAATTGACTCTAACTCCAGGGAACTCAGTTTCTCCTGCACAGGGTTACTGCAGTGCTGCAGGTGGGTGAGAGAACGGGTTGTGCCAGTTCCTAGTTTACCTGGAACGCTGTGACTTCTAAAACAAATAGCTCATCTTGAACTGTTTTCTGCTGTCTTTCCTCTAAACTTGAGATGAAAATTTAGTTCCATCCCGCTGGATGCTTAAAAAATGGTGGTTATAGCAAGTGCAATGGCTTTGGAGCTAAACAATCACACCTTTAATTCAGTCTCCCAATGAGCACATTGCTGTGAGTTTGGAGAAATGAGCTTGCTTTTCATCCTTTTCTTCCTATTTAGGGAATAAGTAAAAGCCTCGTCTTCATACAGACATATATACTGCAAGGCACCTTAGTTTTGACATGAGGAGACTCCCAAGGGCAATATCACTCTGCAACTGCTTTATCTCAGCAATGTGAAAACGGATCTGATGACGGTGCAGACAGTAGAGGTGAGGGAGGAACACAGCAGAAGAGGGAAGCAGATCTCCAGTTGGCTCCTACATTTAGGCAGAAGCTAAAACTGGAACACCAACATTAAGACCCAGGAAGCTACACCTTTCTGTCCTACTGCCCTCCTGTGAGTCCCCCCCCCCCAACTCCTGCCCAGCTTCCTCCTCCTCCTCCCTGATTGATCTCATCTGCAGGTTCACAGTCAATGAAAGCCCCCATTTTTCAGTAAGTTGAGGGCAGAATAGGGAAGAGGTTTTAAAAAAGTGCTCCAGTGTCTCCTACAGAAGTCTCTATTCCGCCTCCCCCACTCTATGTAAACTTAGATTCTCCCTTTAATGAAAATAAATCATCTTCCAGAGAACTTGCAGACTCTCCTATGTGTTTTTGTCCAAGTACCTTCCTGGACAATGTAGAAAACAACTGATAATAACTATAACAAATGGAGGACAGTTAACCTGAAGATGGTCCTTTCACCTCAGGCTCTTAGGAAAACCAGAACCCTTGACCCTGAAAACAGTGTAACTGACTAAGAGAGTTGAAAAGATTTTACTAAAGCAAAACAAATGGAGAAAGGGTACAGTTAGTGCATTGGAAGTTTGACACCAAAGCATCAAATTAAGCCTTTATAATTTTGTGGTGGGAGAAGAGCATGAATGACCGTGTGCAAGTGCACGTGCATGGCAGAGGCCAGAATAGGATGTTGTATGTCTTACTTTATTGCTCTCTGCCTTATTGCCTTGAAAAAGAGGTCTCTGGGTAAATAGGAAACGCTACATAGTCATCATGATTCTCCCATCTCCACCCCCAGTGCTAGAGTTATAGGCACTGACAGACACATCTGGTTTTTTACGAAGGTCCTGGGAATTAAACTTGGGTTTTCATGCTTGCAAAGCAAGTGCTCTTACTGGCTGAGCCATCACCCCAGCCACCAATGCCCTTGATAATTTTTATTTTGTACAAATGCTATGTAGTCTATTTTCATTCCCAACAGTGCTCAGTAAAAAAAAAAAAAATTATTGAATGATGTTGCATGTAATAATTTGACATGATCACCAAGCTAATTACATTCTTTAAAATGTACACAACTAGACTAATTTCAGTATATAAATTGAAATTATTTATTCAATATAATTGAATATTTATATATTGAAATATATTATATAATATATATTGAAATATATTCAATATAATTGAATGAGTATATATTGAAATAATCGATTCAATATATTGAACTAAATTGAATGTGTGTGTGTATGTGTGTGTGTGTGTGTGTGTGTGTGTGTGTGTGTATGACCCAGAGTCAAAAAGTGAGTGTGGTGCTATTTCTTTTCCTTCTCCTGGTGTATGTGACAACTCTGCTAGGGAACCTTGTAGCAGGAATCTTAAATGGTCTTATTAATAAAATCAAACCTGAGGCCAATTATTGGGGTGAACTCTGGAAGATCAGAGAAGCAGAACAAGTCACAGCTACCTCGCCTCGCCAGTTCCTCAGCTGGTCCTGTTTCCTCAGACTGGAAGCCTCTGAGTCCTCATCCAGAATGAATCTCAGCTGAACTGTGCTGCTAGAAAGCCTGAAAGTTTAACCAGCCAAATGCTTCTAGTTCCTTGTCTTCACGCCTTATATACCTTTCTGCTTTCTACCACCACTCCCTGGGCTCACTTCTTGGGATTAAAGGCGTGTGTCACCATGCCTGGCTGTTTCCACTGTGGCCTTGAACTCAAAGTGATCCAGAGGGATTTCTGCCTCTGGAATGCTAGGATTAAAGGTGTGTGCTACCACTGCCTATCCTCTATGTTTAATATTGTGGCTGTCCTGTTCTCTGACCCCAGATAAGTTTATTAGGGTGCACAATATTTTGGGGAACACAATACCACCACAGAACCTTCTCATCATAGTCACTGTGACCTGTGAGTGTGGTGGTATTGTGTTCCCCAAAATATTGTGTACCCTAATGAACTTATCTGGGGTCAGAGAACAGAAAAGCCACTAGATACTTAGGATAGGCAGTGGTAGCACACGCCGTTAATCCTAGCATTCCAGAGGCAGAAATCCATCTGTTCAAGGATACAGTCAAGCATGGTGACTCACGCCTTTAATTCCAGGGAATGAGGCAGAAAGCAGAAAGATATATAAGGTGTGAGGACCAGAAACTAGAAGCATTTGGTTGGTTAAGCTTTTAGGTTTTGAGCAGCACAGTTCAGCTGAGAGCCATTCTGGATGAGAACTCAGAGGCATTCAGTCTGAGAAAACAAGATCAGCTGAGAAGTTGGCCAGGTGAGGTTAGCTGTGGCTTGTTCTGTCTCTCTGATCTTCCAGTGTTCGCCCCAATAACTGGCCTCAGGTCTGATTTTATTAATAAGAACTTTTAAGATTCCTGCTACATGTGAGTCTGACCTTCACACCCCCATGTATTTCTTGCTCAGGAATTTGTCTATTGCTGACACCCGCTTTTCCTCCATCACTGCCCCCAAGGCTCTGGTGGACCTTCTCTCAGACAGAAAGACCATCTCTTTTGATGGTTGCCTCGTTCAGATGTTTTTCTTCCACCTGGAGGAGTAGATGTGTTTTCTCTGTCAGTGATGGCTCTAGATCGATATGTGGCCATCATGAGCAAGGGCTGTTGCATTGGCTTAATAGTGGCCTCCTGGGTGGGAGGCTTTGTCCACTCCATTGTGCAGATTTCTCTCTTGCTGACACTTCCGTTCTCTGGACCCAATGTTCTTGACACTTTCTACTGTGATGTCCCTCAGGTCATCAAACTTGCCTGCACAGATGTCTTTGTACTGGAGCTGCTGATGATTTCCAATAATGAGATGCTCACCACACTGTGGTTTTTCTTACTCCTGGTATCATACATGGGCATATTATTGTTGCTGAGGTCTCAGTCAGGAGAAGGAAGGAAGAAAGCCATCTCCACCTGCACCTCCTACATCACTGTGGTCACCCTGTATTTTGTGCCCTGCATTTTTGTGTTTGTCCTCCCCAGGAATAAAGCCATTTCTGTCCTTTGCAGTTATCACCCCACTGCTCAACTCCTTGATCTACACTCTGAGGAACCAGGAGATGAAGTCAGCCATGAGGAGACTCAGGAAAATACTTGGACTTTCTGATGGAACAGAGAAGTTCCATCAGAACTCCTGCCTATCACTGCCTTTGAAAACGTTTGCACCTCAAATACATACAATCTACTGATTTCTGAGTAGTTTTCTGCTTTTACTAAGATACACTTGACTTTCAAAGATCTCATTGGTATGATATTTCATGTTATAAAAGAAAATTAAAAAATGAAATTGTTAGCTGGGAAATGGATATTTCTTTTGCAAAACAGCCTTGGAAGAAATAGAGGAAACTGAATCAAGACACTCAGACATTCCAGCACTGTGACCCAGGAGGGAATTAAGACACATATCAGAAGCACAATGCACCAGGGGCTCTAGAACTTTATAATGTCTTCCATGAAGTTATCACATCTATGAGGTGACAAATCCAAATTAAGTTTCTCCTACAAATCACTATCAATTGAAGACTTATAACCTAAAGACCCCTGTGATGGTTAGCTTTAATGTTCAACTTGCCACAACCTAGACTCACCTGGGAAGAGATTCTCAATGATGCATTGTTCACATCGGGTTGTCCTGTATGCATCTCTATGGGAGATTGTCTTAATTATGACAATATGAGAATATTCAGCCCAATGTGGGTGCCACCATTTGGCATGGAAAGGTAGAGCTGAGCACAAGCAAGCAAGCAAGCAAGCAAGAAATCAAGCATGTCCTCAGGTCCTCACACCTTCCTCCACTATTCCCAGAAGGAAGCTGGCATATGCATTCTGCACTTTCTCACCTTTTGACTGGGGTGGCCAGGTCTTAAACATTTAAGAAAGAACAAGCTAGAAGCAGAGATGTGCTATTAACTTGATACTTAAAAGACCAGGTTGAGCCCTTTCAGTATCAGTTCCTGCTCTGGGACTTATGAAACACCAACCCTAGGGCACTGAAGCCCCAAGGGAGAGGTGGCCTACCAACTACCTATTGTTTATGTTGAATATTTGTTTAGCTATGGAAAGATGTGTTGCTATTTCACCTTGCCTGCCTAAGGCACCTGATTGGTCTAATAAAAAGCTGAATGGCCAATAGCGAAGGAGGAGGTATAGGCAGGCCTTCTGGGCAGGAAGAGTAGGTAGGAGGAGGAATTTAGGCTAGGGGGAAGAAAGAAAAAGAGACATCAGGAGACTTGAGGGACCACCCAGCCAGAAACAGAAGAAACAGGAAAGTAGGACATACAGAATGAAAGAAACATAAAAAGCCCCAAGGTAAAATGTAGATGAATTGTAACAGGTTAAATTAGAAGAGCTAGTGGAACAAGCCTAAGCTAAGGCCAAGCATTCATAATGAAAGAAAGAGGGGGGGGGGAGGGAGGGAGGGAGGGAGGAAGGAAGGAAGGAAGGAAGGAAGGAATCAGGCATGCATTCATTTCTCTCTGCTCTATACTGTGGATGTGATGTGACTAGCTATATTATGTTCCAATCATTTGGAATTCCCTGCTATGATGATGTGACCTAGAATTACAAGCCCCTTTGTTAAGTTGCTTTTTGTCCCTGTGTGACACAGCAACAGAAAATAAACTAGAATATCCATGTCCAGCACTTGAAAGCATTTACCTTGGTATCACCATAGCTTGTGCCAGAACTCAGACCCCACAATTGTTACCGCAAGCAAAGTTCTTACCTGACAATTCTCTGAACCTCAAGACTGCAGGCCTCCACTTCAGTATATTCCTCAGCAGCTATGCACATATTGACAAGTAGGCACTCACACATACACGTAAACTAAAAAGGAATTTAAATTTTTAAGTAATAAATAATATGAACAATTAACCAAGAAAGTGTAAACATACATAGATAGTACAAATAATTTTAAAGGTTAACAGGTATAGTGATGCAAGCTTGTAGTCCCCAGATAAGATCAGAAGTTCAGTGGGGAAGCAAGGGCACAAGCCTTTAATACCAGTACTTGGTAGGCAGAGGCAAATAGATCTCAGAGTTTGAGGCCAGCCTGGTCTACATACAGAGTCCCAGGCCAGCCAGGGCTACATAGAGAGACTCTGTCTCCGCCCTTCTGAGAAGATCAGAAGTCCAAACCAGTCTCAGCTATGTAAAGAGTTCAAGGCCAACTTGGGTCACATGAGATCCTGTCTTTAAAAATAAATATAAACAATTTGCTTTATTTTATTGCATGACTTCCTAAAAAGAGCAGAATTTTATGAAAGTACTTCAGACTTTCTATATGGATTATGAAATATGAGGGAAAGTGAACAGCTGTATTCAGTGTATCAACTTAAGTTTTATTTATTTACTTATGAAATTTACATATTATATATTTAGTATGCTGTGAATCTTTTCATTTTTCTGAAAATAGATCCTAGTTCTTAAAATTGTTGAGTCTAGAAAAGGTTTCTGTAAGGTATAAATCTTAGTACACAAATCAGTCAAGCCAAGACTCTGACGTGAGGACAAGTGTTGGGAGGATGCAAGAAATGGCAAAGAGGCCACTGAACCAGATTAGGGGAAACAAGAAGAGATGTGCTAGTTGAGGTCAGAAAGACATTGGGAGCGTATGACCAAGTGATTACAACCTGCAGTATAGGCCACTGAAAAGCTCTTGACACTCACATTGAATAAAATGGAAAGCATTTGAAAAGCTTCAAAAAACAAAGTAATGGTGCATATTTTGAAAGAATAGAAGGTGCTACCTCTATGAACAGACTAAAGAGGAAAAAAATAAAGAGACCAACTAAGAGGTTTCTTCAAGCAACCCAAGAAATAAATAATGAAGATATAATGTAAAGGAGTAACGATGGACAGGGCATGATACTTGAAAAACTCTAAAGGTCAAGTTTGGTGGGTTTGTTGATGGACCCAGTATGGGTTCCTGCTGTCTGTAAACCCTATGAACTTTATTATCCCGTCATCAGCCCACTGAGAGCTTTGCATTTGCCCCTACATGTTTCCTTCAGATCTAACAATTCCTTCCAGTAGTCTACATTACCCATCAGGAATCCCCTGAGGAGATGAAATTACCTTAGGTCATTAGAACTGCATTTCCCTACAGGAGCTGGACATTACCTTCACTTGAGCTTCCTAGAAAGTATTCATACAGGGAGAAAAACATAAAATAATAAAATTTAAATTTTACATTTATTAATAAGCAATATGCTTAGATGTCACAATCATATAGTGTTATTGTTTTTGTTGTTGTTTGGCTATGGATATGTTGCCACTAATTGTTATTTATATTTCTGAATTACTAAAAAAGCCTATGTGAGGCCATGTTCCAATACAAGTAAAGGAGGCAGATCATAGGAAGCCAGAATGTTAAAAAGAATTCAGGGAGTCTCAGGCAGATAAGTCATAATTTACTCAATACAGGCGAGGCCAGCACACAGGAGAGTAGGCAGGCAGTCTCCAGAAGGCACATTCCAGGACACATGGGATCATAAAGAGCAGCACACAGGCCTGGAGAAGGTAGGCAAAACAGGCCCACAAACACACAGGCAGAATTGCAAAGGCCAAGGCAGATGAACTGGCCTCTGGCTTCAAGTGCATCTTTATATAAAATCCACACAAAAATGGCATTCTGCCAGAAATGCTTACAGCCATCACTGTTTACTTTGGGGTTTCCCAGCCATCTGGTGTCAGCCATTTGTGTTAACTCATAGCTCCCAATATCCAGCACTAGCCATCTTGACCCCTGCCAGATATGGATATTGATACCACATCATGTTGTCTGAACATAAATGGCCCATTGACTCTCTGCTCCCTACAGCATCATTGGGGTGGGGGGAAGACAAGGAAGGAAGGAAGGAAGGAAG
>CABHPQ010138138.1:28161-43199 GCA_902168405.1 Peromyscus aztecus
GGGAGGGAGGGAGGGAAGGAAGGAAGGAAGGAAGGAAGGAAGGAAGGAAGGAAGGAAGGAAGGAAGGAAGTTTCCTTGAAGAATGACTGCCAGTAGTACTAAAGCAGATACATACAATATACACCTGAAGCATCTTGCCAAAATTCAAGAAAGTTCTCAAAAACAAAACCTGAAGTATGTCAAAGGGACCCAGTAGCCTCTTTAAAGAGTTCCCAAAGGCCACAGTAGAAACAACCCAAGCAAAAATATATATATGATACTATTGGGTTATTGCAGAAAACAAATATTGAGTCCATGCATATGTAAATATCTGAATATGTAAGTAAATCCAGGTGCTCATGTGCAGAATTTCAAATAATTTGCAAAGATTTTCCACCCTCAGGGATGTGTGGTCTAACTCCCAACTCCAGAGGTGAGAGTTAGAATCTCCTCCTGATGTAGGCAAAAGGGTAGCACTGAAAGAAAAGACCTAAAGAAGCCTGAAAAACATCACCTGGATCTGGGATTTTAAGTTAAAAGCATCATTGATAGACTATGGTCACAGTGTATGCCCTTTGATATGTTTGTGTAAGGATGACACTATATTCCTTCCCCCCAAGGCTCATCAATTCCATCTAACTATGAGAAAATAATTATGACACTAACTCAGATTTAGAGACATTCTACAAATTCCCTGACCAGCACTCTTTGATGCATCTAGCAAAAGAAATCTGAAAAACTGTCTGAGCCTCATAGAGCTGAAAAGACATGGCCACTAAATGTAATCTGGTATCCTGGAGGTGATTCAGAGGTAGAAAAGAAATAAGGGAGCCTAAATAATGTATGGACTCTACTTAATAATAATTTTTCAGTATGTGGCCCATTGAGTCATGGTGACATTAATGGTGAATTTTTGTGTGAGATATACAAGATTTTCTTGCAGTAAACCTACTCTAAAATTTAAAAGTTTTTTCTCTTCAAAGTACCTGGCACACTGGAAATCTCAATGAATATTGCTCTTATTTTTGCATCAAGGTGTTTCTCAAAGCATTCCATTTCTTTCCCTAAGGCTTTAACAATGGGAAGAGGGTGACGTTGGAGACTGGAGTAATAATGAAAATCAATGTCCTGCCAACGGCCATTGGGGGTACCTCTTATATTTGATTATTCAACTTAAGTTGGACTGGAGGACTTGTTGTCTTGAAAGAGATACCTTTAATGAATCATGCAGGTGTAAAGTAAATGGCTGTGTTATTGTGGCTGTGTTACTCCTGAATCTAAACTCTTCTTCAACAAGTATTCCTGCAAAGATAAAGACTCCATCCAGTAACCTGGGACACTGCTGAATCTACTGGCTTTAATTCTGGTTGCAACTGGGAAGTGACAGCTGGATCTGGACTCTGAGTAAAATTCAGAGAGATTTCCAGCCATAGAAGGAAGTTGAACCATGCTGCCTGGAGGCTGGCTGGGGCCAAAGGAAGGAGAAGCCACGAGGCAGTTCTGTACTGTTGACCTGCAAGGAAAGCAATTATTGCCAGCAACTAGGGTAAAGGGCCTTAAAACTACAGATCCTGCCAAGCATGGTGGTGCATACATTTAATCCCAGCACTCAGGAGGAAGAGATAGGCAGATCTCTGTGAGTTCCAGGCCAGTCTGGTCTACATAGTGAGTTCCAGAATATATGCTGGGCCACTGTCTAAAAACTTTAGACCCTAAAGGTGACCAAACAATCAAGATAGATATCGAATGGAATCATGTTTGTTACTGTCCAGCCATCTTGCTATCATGTTGTATTAATTTTTCTTAGTCTAAGTAGTCCCTCTTGCAGAGTATTTGTTCACATTGTAATGATGTGTCTTTGCCAAGACACCTTCTGATCAGTTTAATACAGAGCTGAATGTCCAATAGGAAGAGGCTAGGTGGGACTTCCAGAGACAGAGAAAACTCTGGGAAGGAAAAAGAGTCCCCAACCAGACATAAAGAGGAGACAGGAGGTGCAAGATGGAAGAGAGGTAACGCCACATTGGCAGAACATAGATTTAAAACTATGGGTTAATTTAAGTTATAAGAGCTAGTTGAGATAAGCCAAAGCTAAAGACCAAGCATTCGTAATTAATAATAAGTCTCTGGGTCATAATTTGCAGACTGGCAGTGGAAAGATAGTCCAACGAGAAAGCTTGCTATAGTTGGCACCCAACATCTGGCACATAAATCCACATAAGGCCTAGAAGGCTTTCTGGCAACGAGGTCTCTCAGGTAGGCTCAGTGCTTGCAGCATATAGAGGTGCAGCTATTTTAAGAGGCCCTGCTACCGAGCACTTGAATGGGGTTTATGAGCAGTGGGCAGCACACTACTCAGTGGCAGGAGACTAGGTAGAAACGTCTACTGCAACGTGGACCCAGAAACTTCCCAGAGCTGGGGTGGTAAACATGGCTCCCACCGGTACTGACAGCATGAGGCTAGGGCTCTTTAGGAACCAAGCAAGCAGGGAGGGGCCAGCCACCAGACGCCATGTACTAAGCAGAGCTACACTGTGGAGCACCTAGCAGCCACTTAGCAGCTTAAGGTTTGGCTCGCATGGTCAGAGGAAGCTGCAGACACACAAAAAGTCAGGTTCAGACCGAGAAAGCCTCTAAACAGATACAATATGTTTGAATATGCTTAGGTGCTGAAGAAGAAAAAAGGAAATGAGTATAGACAGTTATAGAAAAAAATAAACAGTTTAAAAAAATTAAGTCTAAAAAGAAAAAATTATGTAAAAAGATTAAGCCACATAAAGATGGGAAATACACAAGGCATCTGGATCCTGTATGGTGCTCTGTTGACTCTGAGTTTTTTAAATGCTAATGAACAAAAAGCAATAGGTGTTGAGAGACACTGAATTATGGAAACTGCTAAATTAAACCAACCTATATATTTTTAAAATGTCAACTTCAAAATGAAAGTCAGAAAATATGTTGTATTGGGGGAGAGTTTATGCCTTTGTTTCCACAGGAAACAAAACATTATAGTTCTCTTCAAAATTAACAAATATCAGATTTGATTGGAGGAGATTTCCTGAAAATCTTGGCTACAGACATGAAAAGAGAAACCAAGAAATACTACAGGACAGGTGATGTATATGCTGATCCCTCTACTATGGGAACAGTTCTGAGACTGGATGAGACATGATAAATTTTGTTGGCTACAGAGTTCTCATGACTTATTATTACATGCCATCTTTTCATATGGCATGGATAGAGGTTTGGTTATAAAGTCCTAATGGACTTACAAAGTTGACAGATGTCTTTTGCCTTCCCAAACATAGAACAAAAACCATACATTCCATACTTGAATTAATACAGATATATATGTTACCTTTAAAGGTTTATGTATTTTTAGAAAAAAAAAAAAAAAAAAAAGACCAGACACCAATAAAGATAAGTAGCCCAGGTGATCCAGCCTCTCAGAATGCCTCTGTTACAATTTCCTCAAAATTCTGCATCCAGAACAACTTCAAAGCCGCTAGCTGAGATGGTCCAGCTTCACAAACTATCCAGCCAAGACTTCAGGTAAGCGCTACACTCTCCCATCACACACATACTAAACAAAAAATAATTGCAACTAGCTCTTCCAGGACTTGACCATTATCCCAATTTTCTCGGGATCCTCTAAAGATGCCATTGCCCCCAAACAACAGGAAACAGGTTAAAGAACATGATGTCCACATTCCCAAAAGGTGGAATAGATGGTTTTTGGTCATTCAGTGGGTTATGGATGTTTGTCATTGTTTAGGGGAATTGGTTACAAGCTGTTATTGGTCATGGTCAGGAAAAAAGCTAAACAAAGGAGATTAGATTCAGGAATCTCTTTCTGAAGAGAAAAACAGGGGCAGATCTAGTATACAAAGGATGAAATAAAAGGGTAAATTGTTGAGTCAACTTTTGAACAACCACTAGTCTCAAATATTTTACATTGGTATAGATTTTTGTAAATTGATACAAATTTAAGGTTATTTTTGTTATACTGTATATACATTCCTATTCTTGTTTAAGGTATTGTAACTTTGCAGCTCATTTTAAAATGTAATGTAAAGTTTTAGTCCTTGAAAGCTATTTATGATAATAAAGACAGGTTAGAGGTTAGTCATCTGTAACAATCAAACTTATAGTAATATTAGGTATGTTTTCAAGGTCAGAGATATATTTTCTTTTTTTTCTTTTTTTTTTTTTTTTTTGGTTTTTCGAGACAGGGTTTCTCTGTGTACCTTTGCGCCTTTCCTGGAACTCACTTGGTAGCCCAGGCTGGCCTCGAACTCACAGAGATCCGCCTGGCTCTACCTCCCGAGTGCTGGGATTAAAGGCGTGCGCCACCACCGCCCAGCCAGAGATATATTTTAAATAGATGGTCTTCAAACATGTCAGAGATCTACAGAATATGGCATTTAAAATGTTTTAATAACACAAAACTTTTCATGACAATAAGACATGACTACTCCTGGCAGCACCAATTTACTAAAAAAGAAAAAAAAGGATGATGGGCATCAAAGAACCTCCATATGGAGTTTGCTTTTTGTTGCAAAGTTGGCCACAAAGTTGGAAAAGAAACTGCCCTTGCTTCAACTACTGACGGTATACTGTCCAAACTGGACAAGCAGGACACATAAGAAAGTAACTGCTGAACTTTGCCAAGACAAGGTTGAACTGTCCTTCAAAATTCCTGCTTCACAGAAAAGTCTGTCAGATATACTAGGCTTATAGGCCAAAAATGGATGCCCCAACATTGCAGAGGAACCTTGGGTGACTGTCCAGGCATCCAGCTGTTTCTGTCATTTCTATGGTTTTAGAAGTTGCTTGCTCTGTACTTCCTGTTTACTCAAGTAATATTTCACCCTTCTTGGGTCTCTTATGGGGATTGAAGACTAGATGTTGTAGTTTTACAGTTTTCCTCCTTACCAAATTAAGAGAAGAAACTTACATAAGAGATGTAAAGTTTATAAGGTTGAGAAACATAAAAGCTTAAATTGTTTATCTAAGATGTTTTAAGGTCTTTTTAGGATGGTATTTTTAGGATGATAATACAAGTTATGATAGAAAATGGTTTAGGTATAAAACTTTGGATTCATCAAGATAGGATAGATAAAAGAGTATTTTCTCCAAAACTGCCAAATACAAATGGAATGAACACTATAAGTGTAATTCTTACCTGATAATTGTTCTTATATATAGTTTTACTATGTTAGAGTTAAACCTTTTCCTTTTTATTTGGACCCAAAGTGGGAAATGTTGTGGAATATTTGTTTACACTGTGAAGATGTGTCTTTGCCAAGGCACCTTCTGGTTGGTTTAATAAAGAGCTGAATGACCAATAGTGAGGCAGGAAGCAGTTAGGTGGGACTTCTGGAGACAGAGGGAACTCTGGGAAGAAGAAAGGTGGAGTCACCAGACAGACACAGAAATGAGAGAGGAGGTGCAAGATGGAAGAGAGGTAACACCACATGGCAGAACATAGATTTTTAAAATAAGGGTTAATTTAAGTTATAAGAGCTAGCTGCAATAAGCCTAAGCTTTCATAATCAATGATAAGTCTTGGATTATTATTTGTGGGCTGGTGATCCAAAGATAGTCTAACAAGAAAACTTGCTACAAGTCCTCCATACTACTTCAGCTTGCTTCAACCTCTTCTCAACATGAAGGGTTCCTTGTGAACAAAAACTGTTGAGATATGGAATAGAAAGGGCCTTCTCCCAAACTTTGTGTCCCAAACCAAACCTCTTTTCCTATTGGAGTTAGGACACAGGGAACTCACACTTTTAGATTCCAAATCATCTGTTGCTGAGTAATCTTAATTACTCCCACTGAAACGACCTCAGCAGCAACAGAACTTTTCCACAGTCACATCAACTATAATCCCTCTGATAATTCTCACATTTGTTCTGGGACTTAGAAGTCAACAAATATGATGGAACACAGTGTGGAAGAGCCAAGAAAACATAATTCTTGGAGTCTGCTCTTTGTCGCATCAATAAAAGGAGAGGCCACTGAAATCAGTGGCCTTCACAAGAAAACCTTCTGAAGCCAGTCTCCAAGGTTCACGTGAACACTTCTTCAGATGCTGGAGTTCTTAGGAAAGTGATGGAATTCTAAAGCTCTGAGAGCCTGTGAGATGCTGTGTGTACAGAGGTGAGAAGGTAAGAGTGAGATATGTTAAAATTTGAATGTAATCATCAAAACATTGTGTATACAAAAGATCCTACATTTCAGAGAACATCTGATAGCAAATAACACAGATTAGAAATATTTACAGAGAGGACACTGAAATGAGACACATTTCCCATAGTTCGGAATGTGGGAAAAGGCATTCTTTGTTACAAGAAACTTCTCAAGCTGTATTGAGGTTTTTGGTTTTTGTTTTGTTTTTTTGTTTGTTTGTTTGTTTTTTGAGACAGGATTTCTCTGTGTAACAGCCCTAGCTGTTGTGGAACTAGCTCTGGAGATTTTTTCCTTGGGCTTTTTTTTTTTTTTTTTTTTTTGTAAATACAGGTGGATCTCCTCTGACTGAAATCTACAGAGGTAATTCTTATACAAATAATAATGATGTATTTCAAACCTTCAAACAATTTGAAAGACTAATACAAGGAGCCAAAGAGATGGCTCAGCAGGTAAAGGCACTTCCTGTGTAAGCCTGAAGATCCAAGTTCAATCCCTGGAACCCACATAAAAGTAGAAGGTGAGAACCATCTCCACAAAGTTGTCTCCTGGCCTCCACAAGTTGCGGTGCTCACACACACAACAACAACAACAACAAGCAAGTAAATATTTAAAATTAAAAATAAATTTAAAAAGACTAATAAAAGTAACACTTATAACCCTTTCTTAAAATTTGCAAAGAGAAAAATTGTTGTAGCAATGATTTTTTTTCCCTATACCTTCCAATACCTTTGTGTTCAAACCATTTCTTCTCAGACAAAACTCTAGTCCACAAGCAGCTTTCAGTACCCAAACTGTCCCCTTACCCACCTTCTTCCCATTCCCATGGACCCCAATATAGTCATCACCTTCATGCGGCTGTTCTAAACCCTTCAGTGAAAAATCCTCCTTTTCTCACACATAGTGTCTCATCTATTTTAAGGCAGCCCCTTCACTCCCAAATAACTGTTAGGTTTTAATTATTTTCTCGATGTGTATAGATTATAGTCCTTTTCTCAAATAACTTAGAACTCTGCCAAAGCTCCATCAATATATGCCAAATACTTAAGTGGAAATTTTAAAAAATCACAAGATGGAGCAGAAGTTGGAGGAGGTTTAAAAAAATCTGGTTTCTGAAAATAAAACTTAACTCCTTAATCTGAGTTATGGCCTGCCTTCTTGCTTCCCACAGACCATCATGTGCCGTGTAGATGGGGGTCAGAATGGAAGGTTTTGATGGCTAAGTTGGTTTCCTTAACATCTCTGTTAACTGTTCAGAGTTGGTGTTTTCAGTGACCATCTCTCTTAAGGCAAGCATTTACAGTTCAGTTACCACTTAGCTGATCTAAGTTAATCAGCATAGCTTATACTAGGTGACCAGTCTGTATGTGAAGACCTTTACGTATTACTCTAATCCCCACAACTTCCCTTCACCATGATCTGCATGCCACAGAAATGGAGGCTGAGTGAGGCCACACACTTGCCTGTCTCTCACAGACGAAACCAGATGTTACACCTTAATGGCTCTTGCTCCAGATGCCCTACTGAACAACTTTCGGTCTGCTTAGAAAGTGCCAGACGAGAAGCCAAACTAAGCATGTTTTCTTTTGACATGTAACACCCACCACATTCTGCAACACTCACCGCCTCTGAAAGAAGGATACGTCCTAACTTCCTTAAGAGTATGAGTTCTGATAAAGTTGTTTTAAGATATGTACATCCTGAGTGAATACACAGTTCCTCTAAGATGTTGGTACGCTTGAAGAAGCTGTACATGCGTGAGTGGTTGACACACACATAATCACATTTCCTATTGATTAGGTGTGCTTTAAGTACTGGTGTCTTATGTGAATTAATTCAATTAATCCTCATGAAAATGATGCGAAGAAGGTATCATTGTTGGCAAGTGACAAATGTAGAGTCTGAGGCCAGATGAATAAAGTGATTTGGTTGTGTTATGACAGTAAGTGTCCCACTGTAGCCAGTCAGTGTGGTGTGGGAATGTCCCACCTCTCAGTTAGGACACTTTGGGTAGTTCGTTTTCAGTCCTCCAAATCAAATTGGCCTTAGAGAATATTATATAAAAGAGAAAAAACTTGAAGGGAAAGTGAGAAATATGGAAACAAAAATCTTCATTGAAACTGAAAAACATACTCCAAAATGGAAGGAAAAGGTGACCTTTGCCTCTCTTTCTTCCTTCCTTCCTTCTTTCCTTCCTTCCTTTCTTTTTTCTTTCTTTCCCTCTCTCTCTCTCTTTCTTTCTTTCTTTCTTTTTTTATAGGAAGAGGAAAGCAGAGATAAATTTAGAAGAAAGAAATTGAGGACCATTGCAAAATTTCCTCAAATTAAAAAAAAAAAAAAAAAAGCCGGGCGGTGGTGGCGCACACCTTTAATCCCAGCACTCGGGAGGCAGAGGCAGGCGGATCTCTGTGAGTTCGAGGCCAGCCTGGGCTACCAAGTGAGTTCCAGGAAAGGCGCAAAGCTACACAGAGAAACCCTGTCTCGAAAGAACCAAAAAAAGAAAAAAAGAAAAAAAAAAGAAAGGAACTAAAAAAGCAAAACAATTGTATGGTAAGCATATATTTTATATTTCAAGAAAATACCCAACTGTTTTCAAAGGTAGTTTTACCATTTCACATTCCCACCGCCATTCCAACCCACTCTTGATATGTCAGTCTTTTCCACATTAGTCACTCTAGTGGATGTGTATCGCTTTTTATTTGTACCATGATTTCATTCACACTGTAGTTTTAACTCACTTTTTTTAAAACAGGGTCTTATTCTGTAGCCCTAGGTAGCTTGGAACATCGTGTGTCTCAAACTCATTGACATGTACCTGCCTCTGCCACTGCTTCCATGTGCTGGGATTAAAGGCATGCACCACCATACTCACCTCATTTGTCCTATTTTTTAAATTGGGTTCGTTGATTTCCCACTCATGAATTTTAAGAATTATAGCCATTCCATTCCTAGCTACTTCCCTAAGAGAACTGGAAGTATATTTACCTAGGGCCACATAGCCCATAGCAGCTGTATGTATAATAGTCAAAAAACGAGACCGAAAATGTTCATCAAGTAAATCCTTAAATACACTGTTAAAATAAAATTAAAAAAAAAAACCAGCAGTGTTCACAAACCATGGGTGAGTTTCATGAGTGAAAGAAGCCAAAAAAAAAAAAATGGGTACAAATAGTGGATTCAATTTACAGAATATTCTAGATAATGCAAACTCATGTATAACAGCAGAGCACAGTGCTTGAAATGAGACAGCCACTGGTTATAGGAAGGTCACAAAGTCTCTTTTGGCATGCTGCATATGTTCATTGTCTTTGCTGTTGTGATCATGACATGCCAATATGCATAGGTCAAAGCTTAACAAAATGCACACCTCAAATATGTGCAGCCACTGTGCAGCAATGACAGACCAAGAAATAACATGGTTTTCCCCTAGCTGAGGAGCTACTCTGCCACATAAGCTAACTGGAAATAAAGTTATAAATAATGAATTGCTCTTAAGGAAAAGAACAATAGAGGAGAACAATGACCTTAATTTTTTCTAATTTGTCGTGGAATGAAATCCATGATTAATTCCTGTAGAATTCAACTCAAAGGGCATTGTTTGGCAAAGAAGTTCTTAGAACTATTTATTTAATTCAAGTATCCAATCTAGAAAAATCCTTATGAGATATAAAGTGTTATAGTTGTACCAAATAGTCACTGCTTTATTACACACACAAAAATCTATATCTCTCAGACAAATACTTCATATCTGAACACTCATCATCTACCTCTGTTTGCCTTGAATACTCACAGCTTATATAATTAGAACATTGCCTTTATACATTCTAAAACTGTTTGTGATTTACAGATGAAAATAATGAAATGCATGCTTGTGTAATAAAATGTCATTCAGAACATATTACAGTGACAATTACAATAACCCCGAAGTAGCAATCCATGTGACAACGGCACCTTGTGAGCTCTCAGTTCTGATATTCGCCTCTAAGAATCTGAATTTAGTAAGAAAAAGATAACACTTGCTGAAATAATATTCTTAATTTTTCCAAGATGTACAAGAAAGAAAAATCATGATTCAATGGAGTTAAGAAACAACACCAGAGTAAAAGAATTTATATTTCTGGGTCTTACTCAGTCCCAACACCTGAGCCTGGTCTTATTCCTTGTTTTGTGTTTTGTGTACGTGACAACTCTGCTGGGGAATCTCCTCATCATGATCACTGTGACCTTTGAGTCCCGTCTCCACACACCCATGTACTTCCTGCTCCGAAACCTTGCCATCCTGGATATCTGCTTCTCCTCCATCACAGCCCCTAAGGTCTTGGTGGACCTTCTATCAAAGAAAAAGACCATTTCCTACACAAAGTGCATGACACAGATCTTTTTCTTCCACCTGCTTGGTGAGGCAGACATTTTCTCCCTCTCTGTGATGGCGTTTGATCGTTACATGGCCATCTCCAAGCCCCTTCACTATGTGACTATCATGAGTAGTAGGCGGTGCACAGCCCTCATCGCAGCCTCCTGGGTGGGTGGCTTTGTCCACTCCATTGTGCAGATAGCCCTCTTGCTCCCACTCCCCTTCTGTGGACCCAATGTTCTCGATACTTTCTACTGTGATGTCCCACAGGTTCTCAAACTCGCCTGCACTAACACTTTTGCCCTTGAGCTCCTGATGATCTCAAACAATGGCTTGGTCACTACTCTGTGGTTCATCTTCCTCCTGGTGTCCTACATGGTCATCCTGATGATGTTAAGGTCTCAGGCAGGGGAGGACAGGAGGAAAGCCATCTCCACCTGCACCTCCCATATCACTGTGGTCACCCTACATTTCGTGCCCTGCATCTATGTCTATGCCCGGCCCTTCACTGCCCTCCCCACAGATAAAGCCATCTCTGTCACGTTCACAGTCATCTCCCCTCTGCTCAACCCCTTGATCTACACTCTGAGGAACCAGGAGATGAAGTCAGCCATGAGGAGACTAAAGAGAAGACTCACACCTCTTGAAAAGTAATAGAAAAAGAAACCCCAACTCTTGTCACCAAGAACTCTTTTCATTATATTTTCTGTACTTTCATATACTCAAATAACTGTCAATTAGCCAACTATACTCTCTAGGAAATGATTTGATTTTCTGCTTATATTAATAGTAATTAATAACCCAAATTTCTATATGGCACAAAGTAAATAGTCTTACAGGATTGGACTGATTAATTTATTTGTTGTTTAGTTGGTTGGTTTTGAGACAAGATCCCTGTAGCCCTGGGTGGCCTTGAACTCATAAAGATGCACATGTTTCTGCCTCCCAAGTGCTGGGATTAAAGGCATGAGCCACCAGGCTTGGCCTATTTTCTTTTTTTAAAGAATTATTTGTTTCATTATTATGCATAAGGATGGTTTGTCAAGATACACACACATGCATATATATATTCATCACGTGCATGCATGATGTCTATGGAGGCTAGAAGAGGGCATTGGGTCCCCTAGAACTAGAGTTACACATGGTTGTACACTGCTATGTGAGTATGAGAAACCAAACCAGGGCTTCCTGCAAGAGCAAGCAAATACTCTTAACCACTGAGCTATCTCTCCAGTCCCTGATTAATATGTTTTCAATCTAAGACCAAAGTTACAGTCAACCAAAACAACTATGTCATTAAGCTCAACTCCTTTTGCAAAAGGCAAGGAGTTAGAGCCGTTGGCTTTGCCTGTAACCCCAGTACTTAGAATGTGGAGGCAGAGGGTCAGGAAGTCAAGGCCAGTTTGAAGCCACCCTGGACTCTATGAGAACCTATCTCAAAACACTAAGCCATAAAAAGAAGGGGAGGGAGACAATCCAGAGATTAAAAAGTTATTTTTTCAAGGTCTTTAGTCAAATTAGGCACAGAAACATCTTTAATAGCCAACTCACATGATTATAAGTACTTACAGTGTTTAGTCTGCTATACAAAGCTTATTCATGTTCTAGAAGGGTCTCATGCTTAGTGCCTGAGGTCCACATTCATGGTGTGGCTGACTTATCACAGGTTGGGAAATTTGTTTCTGCTTAGTTAAACTCTTAGTGGACTTGGGCTTGTGAGGATGTTCCCAGATCATGATGATAACTCTCCTAGATTCCTGCCATGAATAAAGCTTGACAAGAGTTCTCATCATGACCTAAAGGTGTTTACGATAATACAGAATATGACTTGCCAGTTTGAAATTCTTGTGATGATTTTTTTTAAACAGGAGCAGACCTGTGAGGACCCCATACAGGGACCAATCCATCCCCAACATCCAAGTGACTTTTCAGTTGTGGACTTACTGGGTCAATCTCAGGTTGATTTCATTATTCACATTTCCTGGTAATATGGGGTGGAAAGGGATGGGAATAGGAGAGACAAGGAGATCGGGGAGAGAGAGAAAGAGAAGATAAAATTCATATGTGTCTGTTTTTTAATCTGTTGGTATTTATGGAAAGGCCATATAGACTGGTGTCATTGTCTGGGAACATGGCGAAGCCAGGCAGCTGAAAGCACTACATTCAATGTTATACAGCAGTCATTTATCTGCCACCTGCCAGTTCTGAGACCTTGAGCAAGTTATGTCTTCTCTCCAAAGGTCACTCACTGCTCACTTACATGACAGTAATTATAATACTCATCTCATAGTGTCTTAAGGTTCAAATGAGATTGCATTTATGAAACATAAATGGCTGCCACAAAGTTAATCTTTAGTAATAGGCAAATGTCACTATTATAACATCTCTATTTATTTCCCTAACAAGCTTCCTTCCTCCCACCACACACACACACACACACACACACACACACACACACACACACACACACATTGACCTGTCACCCTGCTATATTATTCTTCCACCTTACTGAAGAAACAGATGGAATAGAAAGAACTGGAAAGTATACTGAGTTCAAAACTCTATATCATCTTTCAATTACCAACTCTCTATCATTAAAACATGATAATAGGCTTGCTTGTCATTTATGAAGCTCAAACAAACACCCTAATGGGTTGTAGAGATGGCTCAGTGGTTAAGAGCCCTTGTTGCTCTTGCAAAAGACCCAAGTTCAGTTCCCAGAACCCACATGGTGGCTCACAACCATCTGTAACTCTAGACCCAAGGAATCTGATGTCTTCTTCTGACCTCCATGGGCACTGAACATGCATGTGGTACATATGCATATATGTAGGCAAATGAAAAATAAAGATACATTTATATATTTGTATATTTATATATACATGAAAAGTAAAATAAATATATCTTTCAAAAGAGATACCCTGAAGCTGATGAATGATACATCACAGGAGAATGTTGTATCTTTAAAAAATCTATGAATTATAGATAAACCCTCAACACTGGGGGACTCAATAAGTAAACCACTTACCCTGCAAGTGGGTGGATCCTCAGATCTGGGGAGACAGAGACAGGAAGGTCTCTGGGGAATCACTGACCAACCATTCTGGCCTAATTGATGATCTCCAGCCCGATAAGAAACCTGTCTTAAAAGAGGTGGATGGGAATGTCATTTGAGAGCACATAGGAGAGAACCAAGCCCAAGAAAAGTCCTCCAAAGCATGGAGAGTGTGGAAGACACACTTAACGTGTCTCCCCACTGGATTTCTCTTGGCTCCATAAATATTTAAGATGGTTAGGAATGAGTCTCAAATATCTGCTGGTGTCCATCATCTGACAGACCTCCATCTAAATTTTTACACTATTTTTAACTAACCTTAAGCATAGAAATGCTAGGAACAATTCACACTGCCAAATCACTGATCCTAGGGTCCTGTTCCCTTACCCTAGTACCTTTGGTCTCTAGAGGAGCCCTGGCTGGACTGGAACTCATAGACCAAGCTGAATTTAAACTCACAGAGCTCCACCTGCCTCTGCCTCCCAAATGCTAGGATTAATTGTGTGTGCCACCACATCTGGCCCCCAGGCTTTCTTTATGAAAGGGCACACCACAGAACCCTGACTGGCATTTCACACCAATGCGTCCTTTATTTCCCTATCGATCTCTTGCAGTTCACTCAAATCATGTCTATGTTAGAATCTGATGGAACAGAAATCTAAACATCTGAGTCGTTATATCTCAGACTACAGTCCCAAGAAATCAGGAGTCCTGAAACTCTGCCATATGTTTATCTCTGGTGACATCCATGAACCATGTCTACGCATGCAATGCCACCTGAGTTAGTGCCGTAGGAAATAGTCATCTCACCTGATAGTACAACTATTTGTTGGGATAATGTAAATATCCAGTTGAACTGCATTATTTTTTTTTCATTTAAACTAGAGGTGTGTTTTTACCTGTTCCACTGAAATATTTTCATCAAATAAAAGTATTTGTATTCTCAGTGTACAGTGTGAAATATATTGTAGTGATTTACAGAGACTCTGTCTCTACACTCCCTCAGTCAAATGTTGTAATGATCAACACCTCTGAGTGCCCATAAAAAAGAAATATATATTTATTTATGAAGTAGGTAACTTGATGAATATCAAAACCTGTCACCCACTGCCTCCCTAGATCCTGAGTGAATTGTGAATCTCATCGATGTCAGCTGCACATACTGCTTTAAAAAGAAACTGAGCATGTGAATCTACACAGTCCTCCTCAGAGAACTGCAGCCACAGAGCTCTCTTTTTCCATTGCTACACTCTTCGTTTAGTTCCACTTCCCAGCTGATTTTAAGCAAAGTAACTTTTGACCAAGAGAGAGACCGCAGTCCTTGCTGTGACTAAATGCAACGTTTTCTTCCTGAAGCAAAGAAAACTGTCTCCTGTGCTTCCTCTGGAGGAAAGACCACATCCCAAAGGAGCACTGACACAACGTGTGTGTGTGTGTGTGTGTGTGTGTGTGTGTGTGTGT
>CABHPQ010138138.1:43299-66447 GCA_902168405.1 Peromyscus aztecus
TGTGTGTGTGTGTGTACAAAGCAGCAGGAGGAAGGGAGGAGTTGCTGGCATTTTAATGATTCCCATGGCAGTTCCATTGTATTAGCCGCACTGCTTGCACACTGATCCCCAGTAATGTTCCCTTTGCTGCTCCCTATAATGAGTTTGTGACTGAGGGACTAGAACGGGTGGCCCAGTCACTGCAAAGCAGGACAGAAGAATCAGAACCTTGTGATTCCCTGAGGCTGCTCACTGACCCATCCTATTCCCCAGCCCCACTACACCCTATACCCCACATCCACCTTGCCCCACCCCCAACGCCCACACCCACACCCCCCAATTTAAAAGAAGATAAAATCAGTAGCCTTGAGGCAGGCAGGTTTGGTGTTATATGGAGAATTTCCAGCAAACATACTTCTAAGATTCAATTTGGAGCGTTGCAAAATATTATAAGGTCAATTTCCCACTTGGCAATTAAACCAGCAATGAATTTCCAAAACTGATATCTATTTATGTTGGATTTTCAGAAATGCTACAAGTGTATAGAATACTCCAAACAAAGCAAGACTCTTAAAGGAAAAAACAAACAAACAAAAAGAAGTGGTAGATTCTCACCTTGAGGAAGATGGAAATTGTAACTTATTCAGCACAGAATAAAGGTAGCTGGGACAGGAGAGCTGTCCCACATCTGTCTCTGTAGGACTTTGAGACAGTGGTTCCTGAGCTTCATATGTGGAGTCTAATCAGCTTCTTTCTTGGTCAGGAATGGAGTTTGGGAGCCTTGAGCAAGAAGTTTTTATTGTATTGGGGATCAAACACAAAGCCTTGCACATGGTAGGCAAGAACTTTACCACTGAGCCAAATCCTTAGTCCACATAAGGTATGTTAGTGACTCATTTATCTGTATGAGCACCCTTGCCACTGATGATGAATACTGCTCCTAAAGCTTTAGGGTTCAATGAAGAGGAGGGTGCTTGCATGATCCTGAGATAGCTCAGTTGGTAATGGCACTTGCCAGCAAGCCTGACAATCTGAGTTCAATCCCACAGACCCACACGATGGAAGGATAGAACTGACTTCTGCAACTTGTCCTCTGACCTCCACATGTGAGCTGAGGCACAAGGACATGAGCAAACGCACACAATAAACAAACAAATGAACAAATAAACTGTACATTTTTAAAAAGTAAAATACTTTCAACACTGACAAAGAGAAAAATCTCAACATAAAGAACATTTTAGAACATGAACTCACAGCAGACAGTGAGACACACTTTGCTCAGCGGGATGCTAGGGCAGAGGGGAGCTCTTAGTTTACAGGTTCAAGTCCATGATGTTTGCTGAGATTGTTCCCAGCGCATGCTCAGTCATGGGCCACAGGGTGGTTTTTAATATAGTTGCAAGAGCCCAGTTTGGGAAGAATTAGGAAATTACAGTTCTTCACCAATTTTTGTCAGAGTTAGGGTCACTGTTGCTGTGATGAAAGACCAGTACCAAAAGCAACTAGGGGAGGAAAGGGTTTATTTGGCTTACTCTTCCACATCACAGTTCATCATTGAAGGAAGTCAGGACAGGAACTCCAACAGGACAGGAGCTGATGCAGAGGCCATGGAGGAGTGCTGCTTACTGGCTTCATCCTCATGACGTGTTCAGCCTGCCTTCTTATAGAACCCAGGAGCACCAGTCCAGGGGCGGCCCCATGCACAATTGCCTGGGCCCTCCCCCAGCAAACACCAATTTTAAAAATGCCCTCCAGGCTTGCCTACAGCCTGATCTTAGGGAGACCCTTTCTCAGTGGAGGTTCCCTTCTCTCTGATGAGTCCAGCGTCTGTCAGGGTGGCATAAAGCTAGCCAGCCCAGCTCCGTTGCCCTCTTTCCGTCTTGTCTGTCTTTCAATGCAATGTGCAAAGTCCTATGCTTTGAAGATGTCTTTCCCACTCTGTTAAAAGCCGTCTTTTAACAGCCCTCACTAGATCACTTGTTTGCAAAGGGAGCTCGTGACTGAAGCAGAATCATTCAGAACCCATTTCTGTGCTTTGCTATGGCATGTGAAGAAGTCGGGACAGACTACAGAGTCTGAATTCTGACACTGTTGTCCTTTCCCCCACGGCTAGCACCTCTGACATCCTCCCCTGCTAAATCACGGCCAGCCTTGCCTCTCACCATGTTCAGGCTTCCAGCACCTCAGACTTCGCACACGGCATACTACTTTGATTTGATGCACAAGTAAGCTTCCAGAATCTTTCTTTTACAGCAATTTCAGGGTGGGTGCAGGGACAGTTAACACTCAGAAGAGTTCTGGCCGAGGTTAAGAGCATTTGGCTTTGAAATAAGACAGATCTTGACTGGAGATAAGCTCCTGCAGACTTTGAGACATTGGTCAACTAGTTAATCTTCCCATACCTGCTTTCTCAACTATAAAACCAATCTGAAAACATCAAGGTATAATATCACATGAATAGTGCAGGTTTTGGAAGAGATAAAGTGGCACAGCATATGAGTCCAGGGGCTGGAGAAATGGATCAATGGTTTAGAGCCCATGTTGCCCTTACAGAGAATCCAGGTTTGATTCCAGCACCCACATAATGGCTCACAACCATCTGTAACTACAGTTTCAGGAGAGCTGATGTCCTCTTCCGGCCTCCTTGGAGGAGGCACTTGTGTACTGCACATACATACATACAATCAAAACACTCATACATATAAATAAATCTAAAGAAATTTTTTCATGTCATAAATGTTCACTAAAAGAAAGCAAAAAAAAAAAAAGCAGAATTCTTCCAGTGGGTATGTACTCTGGTGTTTTGAGTATTTACCATAGCTTGATCTCTAAGTTAAAAAAAAAAAAAACCCAAACAAACAAACAGATGGCTGGGCAGTGGTGGCACACACCTTTAAAGTTCCAGGCCAGCCTGGCTACAAAATGAGTTCCAGAAAAAAAAAATGATACAGAGGGTAGTCAGAGCCAGTGTACACGTTTAATCCCAGTGCTTGGGAGGCAGAGGCGGGTGCTTCTGGAGTTCAAGGACAGCCAGAGCTAAAGAAATACCTTACAGAGGAAATAGCTACATGTTCACTAACTTTTTGTGGGACAAGGTCTCACTGTGTACTCCTGGCTGGTCTGAAACTCACAAAGATCCTCCTAACTCTGCCTCCCAAGTGTTACATGTTTCTTAGTTTTAACTTTTTCCTGAAATAGAGTCCACTTACATATAGAAAAATGCACTTATATGCACAGTCCAGTAAATTTTTACATAAATTGAAAATGTCTTTGTAACAAGCACCATGTTACCAAGACACATTATCAACACCTTAGGATCCTCCTTCAAGGTCCCTTCAATTGTGTCTACATTAATAAAAATGTTTACTCTTTGGTACATAGGCTATTTAGGAAAACAGTGTCTGAGAAATTCAATTATACTATTACAAATAATGTGAATCATTCTTGTTGCTGTGAAGTATTGTATAAGTTTAACACAATCTTTTCTGTTATCAGTGGAGGGTTATGTGTTCTTTGATGGTTTGAGGAAGTTGTAAAGAGTGCTGCTATGAACACCTTTGCAAATATCACCAGGTAGACATAAAATACAAAGAAATAGACCCCTACCCAATATAGCATGTACAGATATATATCACATATGTGTGTATATACAGGCAGACTTATGTAATTAAGCAGAAAAGTGGGTATATCAATCTCACATACAACTTGCATTATATAAAGATTCCAGTAATCCCAAACCTCCACCTTCACTTGGTATTTTTCCTTTGATTTATTATTGTTACATTTTTTAATAATTTTCTTTCACCTTTCTCATTCTAGTCTTTCTGATGTGTATGTGGGGGTATACTGATTTGTTGTACTTTTAATCTATGATTCCATGCTAACAAAATTGAACTGGTATTTGGATACCCTCTCTTATAAAGAGTCCTTGTCTTCTAAATTGCATTGAGTTAGTGACAGACTCTACCTGCTTAATGACTGAGTCAAAATTCTGGGTAATCTTTCAGATAATAGCTACATCCTAAATTGTAATGACCATTCTGTGGAATAATCCTTCTGTATACTATGTGAATACATACAAAATGGGATAGAGGTAAAAGCCACGAGCCTCAGAGCAGTAATAGATTAAAAGAAATGGGTTAAATTGTAAGAGCTTGTTAGTAACAGGCTGAAGATTTACAATTAATGTTAAGTCTCCAAGTCAGTTATTTGGGAAGTAGCTGCCAGTTATTTGGGAGCAGGTGATTGGGAAAGGAAAACTCCATCTATATCACAGAGCACGCATTTAAAAAAGAATTTTTGTCAGCATACTGGCACACACCTTTAATCCTAGCACTCAGGAGGCAGTAGCAGATAGATCTCTAAGTTCCTAAGTTCAAGGCCAGAGCTGGGTCTACAAAGCAAATTTCTGGATAGCCAGGGCTACACGGAGAAAAGAAACTCTGCGAAGAAGAAGAAGAGGAAGAAGAAGAAGAAGAAGAAGAAGAAGAAGAAGAAGAAGAAGAAGAAGAAGAAGAAGAAGAAGAAGAAGAAGAAGAAGAAGAAGGAGAAGAAGAAGAAGAAGAAGAAGAGAAAAAGTCCAAATCAACATGCCACTGAAAAGACAGCACTAGACGTTGGACCATGTTATTTTGTCATTGTACTGTTATTCTTCCAGAGACACACTTGAAAAGGATACCACAGTGAAAGAATGTATCGTCCTGGAGATTGTTGAATCTCAGGAGCTGAGCTAGATCTTATTGGTCTTGCTTCTGGTGTAAGTGACAACTATCACAGGAAACCTCAGCACCATCACCATCGCCATGAATCTCTCACATTCTCGTGAACTTCCTGCTCCACAGTCTGTTTGTGACATCTGCTTTCCTTCATCACACTTCCTGATCAGTGTGTCAGGGCGAAAACCATCTCCTAAAATGATTGTCACCCAGATGCTCTTCCGTTTTCTTCCAGTTTCCTCAAAAGAATCCTTAACTGGAGATGGACTTCCATGAACTGCTCTCCTAGCCCACCTCTATTAAATTGCCCTTTGTTTATTTGGTCATATATTCTTTGATCATCTCTCCTGATGATAAAAAGAGCTCACAAGTTCTAAAAGAAAATGTGATAAATTGTTGCAAAATATGAAAGAAATCTGAAAGCAATTTAATTGGGAATATTTGCAAAGGAAAGAGGTGATAGAGCACGTCAGCAACACACAGGGAAGTGTTTAGTTCCTGGTCCCAAAGATCCGATCATCTGAGGAGTCTTAAGTTGGACATGAGCAATCTATCAAGTAAGAGACTCTCTGAAAATGTAAGGTGGAGAGCAATCAATGGAAGACACCCAAGTGCAACCTCTGGCCTCCACACCCATTAGCATGGGAACATACACCCACATACATGTGCATGTACACTGGAACCTACACATACCACACACACTTGCACAGAAACACGCACAGGAAAAATAAAAATAAATAAATAATAGTTAACATGGAAACTTTAAGAACAAAGAAAAATGTGGTTTCCAGTCTCTATGGTAACTCTGAATATGTAATAGATCAACAAGAAAAAAACAGATATGATGAAATATCTATATAAGGAATCGTGTTCATTTTTTTTTCCTAAATTCCTATCTCTTACACACACAGACTTGTTGGCTCCCTCTGAGCCTATTAAGCAAAGATACCGGGCTCTGGGTACAGGATCTATGAGGATTCATCCCCTCCCCTGCCTACATCAGGAGAGTCTCAAAGCCAAACTGTTTGTTTGCACACATCTTCTGGTGTACCTTTTATAATAACCCCCCAACAGACTTTTCTCCCAAAGGAAAAGTCTGGCCACTGAACTTCAATAATCATGCCCAGCAAGATTGTCCTTGGTGATTCTTCTATTGGGGCTCGGGCTGAGGGAGTGGAGCTCAGGGCAGGCATGCTATGGAGAAACATGGTGAAGTCATGCAGAAGAGATTCTTGGGGCTTTTAAGAGAGAAGATACTAACCCTCAGATGCATGTCTTCCCTAAGAAGAAATCCATGACAAATTACCAAGGTCTAAGGTCAGTTTGTACAAACAGCCACCTCTGTTTCTAGGGTGGGAATTAGAGTTTGAGGGTCTTCCTTGGGGAGTATGTTTGTATGTTTGATCATGTGTCTGAATGCATATATCCATGCACAACCAACTTTGAAATATTACTGTGGATTAACTAGAAAGGGTTTGTATGTTGATGATGCTTTCAATAGGTGTGAGGCGATAGTTATTAATTCTAAAAGCCAGAACAATGCAGACAGAAATAATTTACTGTTCAAGATAAGGAAGGCACTTGAAGAACACAGGAAGTTCAGCATGTTAGAAAATGTGAATGATGGAGTTGAGGGTTTTCCTCAAGTTAGGAACTATAAATTCAAAAGTCTACTTTATTAGAGTGTATTTTCTCAGGCATATTGGTAAGTACTTGAGATTTTGAGTTCTTCTTGCCAAAACAAAGGAAAATGTCTTATACCCAGTTTCTTTATTCTGCTCCAGTGTGGTGCATACATCCCCAGGAATTCTGATTAATTCTCCTAGTTTCCATTTCTTGTTTCTGCCATTGAACACAGAAGGCCATCAGTTTTTTACTTGTCAGGTAAATTGGTGATTTGATCAGTTTCAAGACTGATTTCTTTACAGAACCTCAGGCTGTTGGTCTTGCTACATTTTTTTAAGACAGAAAGCAGAGAGTGCTTTTAATTTCATCCCTAGTTCTCTTTCATGTACAGTTATTCAGCTAACACATCCCACTGTACAAGTTTTATCAATTTCCCAATTCACTCATCTTCCACAGGTGGGGCCCAAGGTACACCAAAAGCTTCTCATTTGTGATTCTTCCTGGTCTAATTCAACTACCTGAACCACCCCAAACACCCAGCACAGAGGTTGCAGGGAGGCTTCTAACCTGAAGACTCCCCATCAAACCCAAATGGAATTCCAAATAGTCCAAATCCACAGGATGGTTGACTTTGGGGTGGGGTGGGAAAGGCCAAGTGCTTCTCTTCTCCTAACCTCCATTTCCTCATCGGCAACACAGTATTCAGGCTTTGTCTGTGCTCCCTCTCTTACCTTTGGGTGGCCCTGGCTGTCAATGGGAACTCACACATCCCTCAGCCCTGTAAGATGCTCTCACTGTGACTTTGATGCTTGACTCAGAATTGCCTTCCATAAGACCTTATATCTCTGTGTTCATATTATTTCTGTATTGATCTCTTCAGTAACAGCTTATAAACCTGACCAAGTGAAGAATAAGAGACATAACAGGAGTCATAAAAATGAGCTAATTTTTTAATATAACTCTATAGTGGTTTAGATACTGCATAATAAATACATATAGAGAGCTAGAGAGGGGCTGGGAGCTTAGCTCGGTGGTAGAGCTCTTGCCTAGCATGCTGAAGGCCTGAGATCAATCTGTAATACTGGGGTAGGAGTCTCTTGATAAATTCATTTTTGTGTTGTTAATCCCACTGATCGAGAATAAGACCACAGTTTAAAGCCAATTTTGAAGCAAGCTTTAATTAAATACTGGCCAGGTGGATGGCTCTGGCCAGGTCCATATCCAGGTTTTTGGGAAATGGCCAAGAATCACAGCTGGAATCAGCTTAAGAAGGAAAACCCATAATTCATTGAATTTCCCATCAGGTCCAATCAGGGGCAAGCATACATCCTGACTTATTTCCTGCATACATACCTCCCGTCCACATGTGATCAAGCACATCCAGTGCAGATGGTTCAAAGAAACTTGTTTAGGGGAGTGAAAAACATGTGGCTTATTATCTCCCATAAACAACAGTCTCCAGCATTTCAGGAACTATCTGTCCTTGGGCAAGGGGCTTGCAGATCAGAGGCATTTTTGTTTCATGGATCTGGATCTTTTAGTAATTAAAACTTAAAATGTAGAGTGGGAGAGATGGCTCAGTGGTTAAGAACACTGGCTGTTCTTCTAGAGGTCCTGAGTTCAGTTCCCACATGGTGGCTGGCAATCATCTGTAATGAGATCTGGTGACCTCTTCTGGCCCACAGGAGAGAACACTGTGTGTATAATAAATAAGCCTTTAAAAAATAAACTTAAAATGTTAACTTTGGCTCTCACGGTGTCAGGGTTAATTCTTAAGCAACAGCTGTCGGTCGAAAGTCCAAAACAATGGACAATACTCTTTTTATTTTTTTTTGTTATTTCTTTTTCTGATAGCTTTTATATATGTACATATATATTCAAACAATATTATTACAAAAGTAATTGTTAGATAATCAAACAATGGGGATATGTACATGGATATACAATATGGAAATATCCTTCAATACTAATTTATAAGATACTCATTTGTCATCAGCGTTGAGAATTTTTTTTCTTCAACTAAATTGTTTATCACCACAGCACAGCATCTGTTCACCAGTTCACTGCCCCTGGGGAAGACATGTTTAGGGACAGAAAGGAGGGGCTCACAGAAATTGGGTCCTATGTTCCACTTGTGCCCTTCCACTGGCGTGCCACCCAGCTCCACCCGCACCCCACTCTATCACAGAACCCTAATCCATCACATATCCCTCTCCCCAGATTCCACTCACCCAAGGCCGAGGGAGTGACCCTCCCCAAAGTCCCCATCCCCTTGACAGATGGCCTGGGGAAACCTATCTTACTCAAAAAGGTTTATTGAGACAGTTTTTTCACATATAAGTTGGGGGCAAAAGGAATGGGGCTTATAAACAGAAACCTGAAGGGGGAACCAAAGACAGAAAGTGGAACCACTCCCCAAAAAGGGGGGGGATAAATAGAGGCAAAAGAGTGGAGCTGGGAGGAGACTGGTAGACTATCGCACAGTGATAATGTGGGGTGGGCGCCATTAAAATCCCATCATTTATACGGAGAGACAGAGAGCTGTGGGCCCAGAGCCCACTCCACCCTCTACATCTCAACGAGGGCCTGTCTCAGAGGCGTGGAGGCCCTCCCCAGGAAGGCCTGGCCCCAGAGGCTTAGTCAGTGTTCGAAAGCAGGAGGAAGGGACTGAGGTCCAAGAGGACAGCCTGGGGCCCACACAAGAGGGCCACAGGAGACCCTCCGCCCCCCCCCCCACCCCAGCCTTTGAGAATTTTTATTAACAATTTACTCATCCTATAAATATAAGTCCTACTATACATAATTTTATGAGACCTGTTTCTTTCAACTAGTGTGTCATGAACACTTTCCCTATCCTCATATCTAGAACAACCTAGATCTTTTCAATAGCCTCGTGATGCCTGGTTGAAGAGAATATTCCAGTGATGTTTAAGCAGTACCCTGCAGATGGACATTTTCTATTACAGTTATCACATCACAATCAAGAGTGAGATAAACACCCTTGTAAGCATTATTTTTGAAAATTTAATTTGTTCTGATTGTCTGTCTCTGGGCATCAAGAATCAGAATATGTAAGGCCAAAAGCAGGAAGTTAGTTCTTATGACAAGAAATCAGTGGGCTAGAAACCTCTGGGCCTGAGGAATGTTCCCAGCAGGGATTTCAGAGTCTCAGCAATTCTCCTCAATGAATATGACTGCTCTGGAAACCCAGGCAAGGCCAGTAAGAGACAAGACTCTAATTTCAATGCTAACAGACCCTGACCTGAAAAGACCTGAAGTTAAAGTGTGGTCCCAGAACAAGAACCCCTTGAGCCGGGCGTTGGTGGCGCACGCCTTTAATCCCAGCACTCGGGAGGCAGAGCCAGGCGGATCTCTGTGAGTTCGAGGCCAGCCTGGGCTACCAAGTGAGCTCCAGGAAAGGTGCAAAACTACACAGAGAAACCCTGTCTCGAAAAACCAAAAAAAAAAAAAAAAAAGAACCCCTTGACTAGAGATACACTTTCACAAACTGGTCACCTAGCCCACCTTTATTAAAACATTTCTTTTGTTTATTTAGTTATGCATGTTTTGGTTGCCTCTCCTCATACCAGCACTTCTGTGATATCTGCAGTGTTTCGTGATAATTGTTCTATTGATAAATCTGGACAATATTGAAGAGATGGGCTCAGCAGTAGGATATATTTGTGTCTGAATTCAGCCTACAGTAATGATCAGAGACAGCATCGACTGAGAAACATTCAACACAATGAATTATCACACTTAACAGCACTTAATTTCCTCTATTTTCAGATAGAGAAATGTAGAAACACTGAATGATTGAGAAAATATTAAACATCTAAAAATCAGCTCAGTTTCATAGTTCATTCAGTTCATGGTCACATGGCCCAGTGAATCTCTGCCTATGACTTCACTGCACATAATTTCACAGTGGGAACACAGAGCAGAGGGGCAGCTCACCTCAGGGCAACCAGGAAGCTGTCAGAGAGAGACTTGGGCCAGGGTCCCAATAACCACTCAGCTCTATCTACCTCCTCCATTAGCCTGGAAAGTAGCCACTGCACCTGTAAAGGCCTTTCTCCTATAGCTGTGAACCGTTTCTGGAAATTCTTGATCTCAGCAGTTTTTTGTTTGTTTGTTTGTTTGTTTGTTTACTAACACCCATCAGCTTCAAATTCCCTAACAGGAACAAAACCTGGCCAGTTGAGTTTATGACCAAGTAAGGGCTAGCTAAGTGCTGGTAAGTCATCGGCAGAAAACAGCATTGCCTTCTCACCCTGTAACTGAAGACAGCACTATTGAAAACAATTTAATATTAAAGCCCCAAAGGCTAGAAGGGTTAGGACAAGTTCATCTAGCATTGCTTATGGGCTGTAAAGACATTACATCCTTGTGATCAGTAGCGATCGAATTGCACTGATGAGAGACAAAGCCTCCAGAGCTCACATGCCTTCAAAAATTGTGCCATTGCTCCACATTGCTCCATCAATCCCCGATGTAGGCATCAAAGTTCGTGTCTCCCAAGCTGCTGTCTTTTCTCTCTACCATATTATCTCTAGCATAGTTTGAAACTTAAATGGAAAAAAAAGAACTTATGCAGTAAGGCTTATACATTAAATGGCTGCATGTGTTCCAGATTTCAGTAAGTCTTGTAAAGTATTTACACTGAAAAAAAAATACCTAACCATTTTATAGACTAACAATGTTTGTAAGCAATGAAATTTTCTGAATTATTGATAGGTTAGCAAATAGGTAGGTGTGAAACTAAAGAATTAGATTTGCATGGTCTCAGCCTCAAAAAAGACTAAAGCAGAAAAACTAACAAAATAGTTCAGTGCTGATGGGAAGACGATGTCCAGTAAAATCCAGAGTGTTCGGTGGTTAGAGTAGAGTCAGAGGTCGGCCTCAAGAAGACTGTGGAGTGAGTATAAAAGCACATGAACAGTGAAGGTAGCCAAGCCCAGGGCCAGCAAGGTGGCCCAGTGAGTAAAGGCACTTACCACTAAACTTGACAACCTGAATTCAATACCCAGGACCCACATGGTGGAAGAAGAGAGTTGACTCCCATAGGTTGTCCTCTGACCTCTAGGAGTGTTCTATGGCATGCAACAACACACACATCCACATACACTAAGTAAAGGTAATAAATCTTTTAGAACAAAATAATACCCAAAGCACAGTCCACATTTCTTTTGGTTTTGATGATGTACTCTTCCATAACAAAATTATTTCCTCCCCAGGTGACAGAAGAAATAGGAGAAACATGAGCCAATGGAACAGAGGAATTACAGCAAGGTGAAAGAATTTGTTTTTGAAGGACTGACCCAGTCCCAAGAGCTGAGTTTGGTCTTGTTTCTTTTCTTGTTCTTGGTGTACACAGCAACTGTGCTGGGCAACCTCCTCATCATGGTCACCGTGACCTGGGAGTCCCGCCTCCACACCCCCATGTACTTCCTGCTTCGCAACCTCTCTGTCTTAGACATCTGCTTCTCCTCCATCACTGCTCCAAAGGTCCTAGTGGACCTTCTCTCAAGAAGAAAGACCATCTCCTTCAATGGCTGTATCACTCAGATGTTTTTCTTCCACCTGCTTGGTGGGGCAGACATTTTCTCCCTCTCTGTGATGGCATTTGATCGTTACATGGCCATCTCCAAGCCTCTTCACTATGTGACTATCATGAGTAGGAGACGGTGCACAGCCCTCATTGTGGCTTCCTGGGTGGGGGGTTTCGTTCACTCCATTGTGCAGATTTCTCTCTTGCTCCCACTTCCTTTCTGTGGACCCAATGTTGTTGATGGTTTCTACTGCGATGTCCCACAGGTTCTCAAGCTCGCCTGTACCAACACCTTTGCTCTTGAGGTCTTAATGATTTCTAACAATGGCTTGATCTCTACCCTGTGGTTTGTCTTCCTGCTGGTGTCCTACACGGTCATCTTGACAATGCTGAGGTCACACACAGGAGAGGGCAGGAGGAAAGCCATCTCCACCTGCACCTCCCACATCACCGTGGTCACCCTGCACTTTGTGCCCTGCATCTATGTCTATGCCCGGCCTTTCACTGCCCTCCCCATGGACAGAGCTGTCTCCATCACCTTCACTGTTATCATCCCTGTCCTAAACCCAATGATCTACACCCTGAGAAACCAGGAGATGAAGTCAGCCATGAGGAGACTCAGGAAAAGACTCAGACCTTCTGAAAAGGAATAGATACTGTAAGTCTCCGATTAGACACATCAGAACTTGGGGCTGGAGAGATGGCTCAGAGGCTAAGAGCACCAACTGCTCTTCCAGAGGTCCTGAGTTCAATTCCCAGCACCCACATGGTGGCTCACAACCATCTGTAGTAAGATCTGGCACCCTCTTCTGTGTACATAATAAATAAATAAATCTTAAAAAGAAAAGAAAAGAAAAATCAAAACTTAAAGACAGAAGACTCTAATCAATAGGCCATGGTGAGGCTGGTGTTTATCTATATTGTAGAGTGGAGTCCTCAAAAGCTAGAGACAATTGTCTCTCTAGGGTTTCCTCCTGGTGAGGTTGATGACAACATGGAGCCTTAGACATAATTCTTGTCAATTCTTGAGCTGGAGAGCTGGCTCAGCAGTTAAAAGCCTTGCTGTTCCTGCAGAGGACCTGAGTCCAAGTCCTAGATCTCACATGAGGCAGCTCACAACACCCATAATTCCAACTCCAGGGGAACTGACATTTCTGTCGCCTGACAGAACCAGACATACACATGCACATAATTAAAAGTAAAATTAAATGTCAGCTCTTAGGATCTCAAATGCTTATAAGACTCAAACACCTTGCTTTACTGTTAAGAAAATGAAATCCAATAGAAAGCTAGGTCTTATTGGGGGGGTTATTTGGGGGTTACCATTTTTAATTGGTTTATTGTTTTATGTGTAATGCTAAGAACTGAACTTGTGAATTTTTTTTTCCTATCAAAAGTAGTTAACCCACCAAGAGTCAATATTCCATAAACCTCCCCCATCTAGTGAAACCCCTGTATATCTGTCTGTTTGCCCACCATCCCTGAGACTTTACTATCACATCCTTCCCCTTAAGGTGATTATAAATTAGCCAGTCACATTAGATTATGAGGTCAGTTTTCCATCAATGAGATGAGACACAGTCACCATCATTAGCATAAAAACTAACTGAATTCCCCACCCCAGTGTGCTTGCTTGCTCTGTTTGCTTATGGCACACTTAGGGCTGGAGAGATGGCTCACTGTGGCTAAGAGTTGTGATGCACCCATTTTACAAAAAGAAATTTCTTTGCTGGGTTACTTTCACTTTTTTGCGTATTTTTTGTGGTGGGGGGAAGGGGCACCAAGAATATTCTTTTCCAGCAAACCTATGGCCTCACACATGCTAGGCAAGTACTCTGCCACAGAGGTTATCTGCAGCCCATCTCTTGACTCTTGAATTGTGGCTGCACAATGTATTGTCCAGGCAATAATTAGTAAAATGACCCTCTGGGGACCCAGAGTAAAGCTAATAAAATACAGCCACTTCACCTCATGTGGAACTAGTTTTCCTTTGGAAAATTCCACTCCATTTTTCTAAGGAAACTTCCAAACTTCCCCTTCAAAAGACAAAAAAGAATTCAGATTTTGTCAGAGGCACAGCTAGAACTGAGGTATCTGACTCTGAGATAAGCACAGATTGTATTACCCCTGCTACCTCAGACACAGGTGTGGGATCTAAAACAAGCTTACAAAAAAAGTGGGGATGGTCAGGGTTGGGGGGATGAAGAGAAGAGAAAAGAAAAAGGAAAGGAAAGGAAAGAAAAATAGACTCTTCTCTATTGCAGCATCATGAAAGGCACTTGGTTGCCCCCATCTGACCAAACAGTCCATACTGTGAGGTTTCTGGTACTTGCAAAAGTCATTACTTTACAACCATTGGACTCTGACTAGCCTTCCAGGAAGGAAAGAATCCCGCCCTGCCCACATCTCTTGAGTGTGCCTGACATACTTGTGCACAAGAAAGAAGCAAAGCTTTTAAAAATCCTCCTTCCTGGAGGCTGGAGGCCCTGGGTGCTCTTCCAGAGGGCTTGGGTTCAATTCCCAACACCCACATAGCAGCACAGAGCCATTGCTAACTCCTGATCCACTGTCCACATCACCATCTCAGTCTACTGTCCACATTGCTATCTTTGTCTTTAGCACTTTCTCTTTAATGTAGAGAAATAGAGAACAAGATTTAATTCTACTGCCAGGCAGGCTGGTTCTTGCCTTTAATCCCAGCTCTCAAAGGGCAGAGGCAAGTGGATCTCTATGAGTTCCAGGCCAACCTGGTCTACATAGTGAATTTGAGGCTGACCAAAGCTACAGAGTGAGACCTTGTTTCAAAACACACACACACACACACACACACACACACACACACACAAATTCTAGCAACCTTATCTATCAGTTATGTAGCTTATTGGTTTTGTTTTTTAGATGTATTAATTTTATTTATATGAGTGTTTTGCCCACATGTATATGTGTATCATATTGTTGTACTTGGTGCCTGTGGAGATCAGAAGAGGGCATCAGATCCCCTGGACCAGAAGATGGTGATGAGCCACCGTGTGAATACTGGGTGTTGAGCCCAGAGACTCTACAAGAGCAGTAAGTGCAGCAGGGCATGGTGGCCCACACTTTTAATCCCAGCAGTTAAGAGACAGAGGCAGACAGATCTCTGTGAGTTCAAGGTCTACAGAGCTAGCTCCAGGACAGCCAGGGCTATAGAGAGAGACCCTGTCTCAAAGAAAAAAAAGTAGTAAATGCTCTCAACCACTAGCCATCTCTCCACCTCCTCCAAGTTCTTTTGATAAACAGTTAAGAACATAAGTTGTGGGGGTTTTTTCTTGTTGTTGTTTTGTTTTGTTTTTGTTTTTGTTTTATTTGGTTGTTTTTGTTTTTGTTTTTGAGACAGGATTTCTCTGTGTCCCAGCTGTCCTGGAACTATCTCTGTAGACCAGGCTGGCCTTGAACTTACAGAGATCCATCTGCCTCTGCCTTTCCAGTGCTGGGATTAAAGGCATGTGCCACCAGTTAGTTGTGGGTTATTTTTTAATTATTAAATCAGTTGCTTTTCAATCACTGTGATAAAACACCACAACCAAGACAACTTAAAGAAGAAAGAGTTTATTTTGGGCTTATGGTTCCTGAGGAATGAGAGTTCATCACCATCAAAGCAGAGAAGCATGGCAGCACCCAGGCACATTGGCAGAAACAGCTAAGAGCTGACATCTCAGCCCACAGACAGGAGACAGACAGAGCAAACTGGGGATGGTGAAACCTCGAAGTTCACCTCTAGTTATGTATTTCTCCAGCAAGGCCATACCTCCTAAGCCAAACAGTGTCACCAGCTGTCACCAGTGTCCCAAGAATCTCATTCAACCACCACAAGTATTATTCTTTGGCAATTTCATATATAAATACAATGTGTTTTCATCATACATGCTCCCATTATTATCTCTTACCCCTGTTCCCCTAACAACTTCTCAGCACATTCTCCCCCTGCTCTGATATCTCCTCCCTTTCCTCTCTCTTTTTCTCTCTCCCTCTCAACTCAGTTAGTGTTGTTTGCATGAACATGGGTGGGAGGTTATTTATATACTGATGCATGGGTAAATAACCATTGGCTACACCACTGAAGAAAATTACTGGTCCTCTCTAGTTAGCCATTAACTGCCAAAGGGTTCTCAGGGAGGGGTGGGGGGGTCTCTCAAGCCCCTCCCCCTTGTGATGGTTTGAATGAGAATGGCCCCTATAGGTTCATATGTTTGAATACTTGGTTCCCAGTTAATGGAACTCTTTGGGAAGGATTAGGAGATGTGGCCCTGGAGGAACTGTGTTACTGGGGGTGGAATTTGAGGTTACAAAAGATGTGTTCCATTTGCAGTTCTCTCTCTCCCTCTCTCTCTCCCTCTCTCTCCCTCTCCCTCCCTCCCTCTCTCTCTCTCTCTCCCTCCCTCTCTCTCCCTCCCTCTCTCTCTCCCTCCCTCCTGCCTGTGGATCAGGATGTGAGTTCCCGGCTGTCCCTGCCATCACACCTTTGCTCCACCATCATGGACTCAAACACTTTCATTTCTACATTGCCTCAGTCACTATGTCTTGTGAGAGCAACAGAAAAGTAGTTAATACAGCCATCCATAATGGAATATTGAAGGGGTAGAGAGGAGAGGAGGAGGGAGAGGAGAAGGAAGAAGATGCCACATGTGAAGGGAATCACCCACAATTATGACTTCATTCACTGGCACATCTTAACGGCTTGTCCTGCTCAACAACCTATCTCTGAGCTTTTGGCTCAGATATGACTTCTCTTTTGATAAGTTGTATATCAAAAATAACGTAAAAATAGATAATGCTCAGGCTGGAGAGATGGCTCAGAGGTTAAGAGCACTGGCTGCTCTTCCAAAGGTCCTGAGTTCAATTCCCAGCAACCACATGGTGGCTCACACCCATCTGTAATGAGATCTGGTGCCCTCTTCTGGCCTGCAAGCATACATGCAGGCAGAACACTGTATACATAATAAATAAATAAATCTTTAAAAATAAATAAATAAATAATGCTCAAGGTTACAGTTTCAAGCAAATCTTCATTTCTTTAGCAGAGGTAAATGATGCCTTTGACTTCAGTGTTCTTGTTTACTGAGGTACAATTTATATACAATAAAATTTGTCCTTTGATATATATAGAATTCGATTAATTCTGAAAGATATATAATCAAAACATAGAATGGTCCCATTACTTCAAAAAACTTTCCCCAAGCTGGGGCTGGAGAGATGGCTCAGTGGTTAAGAGCACTGTCTGCTCTTCCAGAGGACCTGGGTTTAATTCTCAGCACCCACATGGCAGCTTGAAACAGTCTGTAACTCCAGTTCCAGGAGGTCTGTCTGACACCTTCACACTAAGTCACACAAAATAAAATAAAAAACTTTCCCCATGCCATCTTTGCAGTAAATCCTTCCTCCCTCACCACTCTCTTCACACACAGACAAAGTGCTGGAAAACTTTATTCATAACTATACGGACAAATGTGATCATTGCCACAGCAGAGCAGATAGAATAGACTCAACTCTGAACAACGTAAACACAGATAGGAAATGGTAACCCAGGAGCAGAGCTGAAGGAGAGTGCAGGTGGGGACATTAAGGGTCAGGGCATTCTGACTGAGCTGACTGAAGTGAGTAATAGTGTCTACGTAACAGAGTCTAGAATCACCTAAGGGACAAACCTCTGGGATGTCTGTGAAGGAGTTTCTAGGTGAGTGGGAAAGAATCACCCTAACTGTGAGTGTCACCATTCCATGAGCTGGGATCCCAGAACGAACAGAGACAGAGAGCTGACCACCAGCATTCATTGTTCTCTCTTCTTGACTCAGGGTGCAGTGGGACCAGCAGTTTCACACTCCTGTCACCATGATGTCCCCACCATGATGGACCCTCAAACTGTGAGCCGAGATAAGCCTGTCCTTCCTTAAGCTGCCACTAAACAAGCAGCCAATACGGTGACTTACCAGGACACTTGCTGAAGGCGGGCCAAGATGTGCAGATATAAAAGCGGGCAGATTAGGGTGGGACAGGAGGCTCAGTGATTGAGAACGCTTGCTGCTCTTTCAGAGGTTCCCAGTATCCACATCAAGTGACTCACAACCACCTGTAATTCCAGCTCCAGACAGCCTCTTCTGGCCTCCATGGGAACTGCGCACAAATGGGACATGGGGTGGGAGTATTGCACACGAACCAAATTTACAGGCTTCATGACAGAACTGGTCTGTTTGTTTGCAGGATAAAGACAGAGTGGAGACCATGTGTCTTAGTTTCTTTTCCAGGGCTGTGAAGAGACACCATGACCAAGGAAACTTATAAAAGAAAGCATTTAGTTTCAGACTCAGTTCCAATAGGTTAGAGTCTACAACCATCATGGCAGGGAGCATGGCAGCAGGTGGGCATTGAGCTACTTGTACTGGAGCAATAGTTGAGCGCATGTGTGTTAAGATAATGACCAGGAGGCAGAAAGAGCTAACTGGAAATGGCATTGGTTTTTTAAACCTTAAAGCCCACTCCCAGTGACACACCTCCTCTAACAAAGCCATGCCTCCTAATCCTTCCCAAACAGTCCACCAACTGAGGACCAAGCCTTCAAACATATGAGCCTGGGAGGTTTGTTGTTGTGGAATGATCATTTTGTACACTGTGAAGATGTGTCTTTGCCAAGGCACCTTCTGATTGGTTTAATAAAGAGCTGAATGGCCAATAGCTGGGCAGGAAGAGGCTAGGCAGGACTTGCAGGCAGAGAGAGAGATAGAGGAAGAGGAGATGGATCTAGGTACAGGAGAGATGCCAGAAAACACAGAGAGGAAACAGAAGGTGCAAGACGGGAGAGAGGTAAAAAGCCACAAGATAAAATGTAGATTAATATAAATGGGTTAATTTAAATTATAAGAGCTAGGGAACAAGCCTAACCAAAAATATGCCAAGCTTTCATAATTAAGTCTCTGTGTCGTTATTTGTGAGCTGGTGGCCCAAAGAAAAATTCATCTCAGCCCATTCTCCTTCAAACTACCACATTCTGCTAGCTCTAAAGGGCCTAGGAGACAAGAGGGTCTTTCCTGATTCGACAGTCTCTGAGGGCCCTGGGTACCCCTTGGGTTGTTGTTGGATCTGTTTTCCTACCCTTCCTTCTCTTTCCTTCATGGAGTCCTCAGCGGAGAGGGAGACTTTTTCATTTTTCATGCACACAAAGTAAAGTTGTTTTAATGTATAGATCACATCTTTGTGTGCTATCTAACAGTTTTTTGCCTGACCAATAACCACTAGGATTTTTCTCCTGTACCTTCTTCTAGAAGTAATACCTGATAGCTTCAGGTTTTACATCCTTCTTTCCCGCCTTTTTGAAGTTTAAACATAGAAGTCTCTGGTAAGGCATTCTTGCATGAGTAAATTTGTGCTTTGTTGGAAAACCTTCAAAGACAAGATCCAAAAGGGCCCTTTCTTTGTTTGACGAATAAAATTGAATTACAAAGGAACTTGAATTAAAGTTACTTCATAGACCGTCTCTTTGTCTGGGTTCTAGTCAGGCCTCAATCCTTGACAACCCAAAACTGAATGAGAGCTGGAAGGAAGCAGGGAGCCAGCCTAGTGACCCAGGACAGAAGTCAAGAAAGCATTCAGGGGAAGTCCAAGCCACCGTGTCCTGAGGGGGTGACAGGAGGCCTTTAAGAATGACAGTGGGAGCTGGAGAGTGGCTCAGCTAGTTAAGAGCACTAGGACCCAAAGAACCCGGATTCAATTCCCAGCACCCACATGGCTGCTCACACCTGTCTGTAACTCCAGTTCCAGGGCTTCTGACACCCACACACAGACATGCATGCAGGCAAGATACAAACGAACATAAAATAAAAATAAATTATATATCTAAAAAAAAAAAAAAAAAAAAGCAATGACAGTGGGGTGGGGGAAGCACTGGAGAGATGGTTCAGTAGGTAGGAGTTCTTGCAGAAGACCCAGAGTCAGTTCCCAGCATCCACATGGTAGCTCACAACCATCCATAATTCCAGTTTCAGATGATCCAATGACCTCTGCTGACCTATACCAGCACCAAGAATGCATGTGATATATATACATCTCATACATATATGCAGTCAAAACAGTCATATACATGAAATAAATATAAATTAATAATTTTGGGAGGGGGGGTTTCAAGACAAGATTTCTCTGTGTAACAGCCCTGGCTGTCCTAGATCTCACTCCATAGACCAGGCTGGCCTCAAACTCACAGAGATCCACCGCCTCTGCCTCCCAAGTGCTGGTATTAAAGGCATGGACCACCACACCTGGTGCAATAAATTATTTTTAAATAATGACAGTGGGGTTTGTAGAGATGGGTCAGCAGTTAAAAAAGATACTTACTGCTCTATCATGAGGACTGGAATTCAGATTGTAGCACCCATAACTCCAACTCTAGTGGATCAGACTCCCTCTTCTGGCCTTGTGGGCACCTGCACACACGTGTGCATGCACAACATGCACATACACACAATAAAAACTTAAAATGAAAATAAATCTTTTTTTTTAATGAAGTTGAAAAAGATATTTTTAAGAAAGAGGAGGGAGAGAAAGAATGACTAACTTACAGAAGGTGGTAGCACCAGGGACCTTAGTGTGGGCAGTCACTACTCTTTGCTCTGACAAAAATCTTTGAAAAGCACAACTTAAGGAAGGAATGGCTTGTTCTGGCTCCCAGTTCAGAGTAGTCCATGTGGCAGGAAGGTTTGGTGACAGGAGGAGAGCAGCCGCGTCGCAACTGCAGTGAGGGTGCAGAGAGTGATGAACGCTGCTGCTCAGCTCACTGTCTCCTTTCTAGTTAGTTCAGGACCCCAGCCATGGAACGATGCCTCCCACATTTCCGGTGTGTCCTCTCCCTAAATTAACCTACTCTAGAAACTCCTTTGTACAACTGTTTCCATGACGATGCTAAATCCCAACTTGTGACCACCAAAATCAATCATCACAGGCCATTCTATGCTATTGTGACAGAATCCCTCAGCCTTGGGTAATTTACAGTGAACAGAAATGTGTTGGGCTTATGATTGTGCAGGCTGTGATGTCCAAGATCCAGGAGCCCCACCTGGTGACATGGCCGACAGCATTTCATGGTCAGACAGAGCAAGACACTAAACTTCTGCTTCAGACCCCTTTCTAGGCAACATTACTCCATTCATAAAGGCCAGTGGCTCCTGACCTAAACACACCCCAGTAAGTCCCATATTCCCAGCGCTATTACATTGGGAACCAATTTTTCAACACATGGACTTTAGGGCCACATTATAACTACAATCAGGAAAGAAAGGAAACAAAGCAAGAAACATGGTGGCCATGGGGACCAAGGCTCAGGATGCTTTCAGGGGTTGGGAGATGAAGGGCTTGTGTGATGTCTACATTTTGAGAAGTTGCTCTGGTTGCTTGTCAAGTATGGCAAGACCAGAGATGGAGGCACTACTGGCATCCGCAGACGATGAGACAGCAGATGTCTTCGAGGACAGAGAGGTGAGTGCAATGAATCTCCTGCTTACAAAAGGGTTTACGGCTCTGGCAACGGTCCAAGTGATGGGAATAAAGAGAAAAGGATTAATGTTTTTGTATCTAAGCTACAGAATTTTCCAAGAAGGGACATGAAACAGTGGCTCATTTTGGACAATTTATGCTATGATTTGAATTATGTCTACCCCAAAATCATATGTTGAAATCTCAACCCCTGGTCCCCAAATTATGAGTTTATTGGAGAAGAGGGTCTTTAGAAAGATGTCCAAGTTAAAATGTGGCCAATAGGGCTGTGGAGTCCCCATGGGACTAGACTAGGCCCTCTGGATACAGAAGACAGTTGTTTGGCTCGAACTGTTTGGGGGGCACCCAGACAGGGAGATCGGGATCTGTCCCTGGTGCATGAGCAGGCTTCTGGAATCCGGTGCCTGTGGTGTGACACCTTGCACAGCCTTGGTGCAGTGGGGAGGGGCTTGGACCTGCCTAGGCTCAGTGTGCTGGCCTTTGCTGACTCCCCATGGGAGACCTTGATTTGGGGGATGTGGGGATGCGGGGTGGCTTGGGAGGGAGGGCTGGGAGTGGGAAGAGGGAGGAGATGGGATCTGTGGGTGGTATATAGAGTGAGTAGAAAATTTCTTAATAAAGAAAAATGAAAAAAAAAATGTGGCCACTAGAATCTACTCTGAACCATTATAATTGGTGCCCTTACGAAAAGGGTGACTGGCACCATCACACACTTAAAAGAAAGACAGTGTTGACCGATATTGTCATTGTTCAGGTCTTGTGTAAACAGCCATATTATTGAGGCATCATGGCTTTCCTATCATTTCTAAGAAACACAATCTCACATCAACCTCCCTGATTCTTTTGCTCTTACAAGTTTTCTGTCTCTTCTTTGACGTTCCTTGACCTTCAGGTGCAGGAGTTGTGTTGTAGATATATCTACTGGGGCTGGATTCCCTACAGTTAATCACTGCATTTTGACCAGTTGGGGTTTTCTGTAGTGGTCTTCATTTGCTTTAAAGACAAGCATCTTCGATGAGGGGTAAGAGCTGCACTTACCTGTGGTTATAAGGATAAGTATTTAGAATGTGGTTAGGAAATATGCAGGTCTGGTAAAGTGGTAGCAGTAGATTCTCCTCTAAGATTCATGACTTAACTAGCCCCAGGTAGAGGAAATCTCATGGGGCCTGTCTTAGTTAGGATTTCTATTGCTGTGAAGAGACACCATGACCATGGCAACTCTTATAAAGGAAAAACATTTAATTGAGTGACTTACAGTTTCAGAGGTTTGGTTCATTATCATGGCAGAACATGGCGGCATGCAGGCAGACATGGTGCTAGAGAAGGAACTGAGAGTGGAGAAAGAGCTACATCTTGATGCTACAGACAACAGGAAGTGGTCTGAGACACTGGGCATGGCTTGAGCATATACGAGATCTCAAAGCCCACCTCCACAGTGACACACTTCCTCCAACAAGGGCAAACCTACTCCAACAAAGCCACACCTCCTAAAGTGCCACTTCCTATGAGATTATGGGGGCCAGTTACATTCAAATTACCACAGGGTCCCACTCCTAGACAAGAAAAGAAAGGCAACTAATGACTGCTGAAAAAGGGAGAAACAGTCTCCACCTATTTGCTTGTCCAATACAAAGTGGTCACCCCTAATATGACATATATATATATATATATGCAACAGTAAACACACTCAGCAGGTTGTATTTATATATTTATGTGGTAAATATCTCTCTGTGTGTGTAACAATAACAGTTAAAGAAAAAA
>CABHPQ010138140.1:1308-15254 GCA_902168405.1 Peromyscus aztecus
GCAGCTAACTTTTAAACCAAGAAAAGTAGTGTCTTTCTGTTGCCTGTGTAGCTTTTAGTGATGATGCCTTTTCTTCTAGTATGTAGCTTGTTTTCAAGTATATATGAGTATTGATCCTATTTGCAGAGCTATGTGAGATTTCTGTTTTTATTGGTTGACAAATATTTGTGGTGATTTTGCATGGTGATATTAATAAAATTTTGTGTGAAAATTTCAGAGAAGATACCGTCTTACTTAATTTTAACAACCTTTCCTCCTAAGGGTTTCAAGGGCTTGTTTTCACGTTTAAGAGGCTAGAATTTATCAGTACCCACATTGAGATTCATAGGGAACCCTGATGGGTAGCAGCAGTGGTGCTCCGTGTCGTTGTTGTGGGAGCCAAGCCAAGATTGGCTTGCCTGTCTGTGACGTGAGCTTGAGACTGAGTCCTTGGCACCCTCCTCCACGGAAGGCTGTAGAAACACAAGCATGAGCCGTGAAGAAAGCACTGGTTGGGAAATGGAGATGCTACTTATACTGAATTCTGAGTTTCAAAGTCATGTTTTCATTTTTCTTCATTTTAATGAAGCCAGTTAGCTTTTTATTCACCACCACGCCCCTAGATACACAGTGCCAGGATCATAGTAGGTGCTACAGGAATGATAAGGAAGTTCGTGTTTCTGTTACTTTCTGAAACAAGTGGTTTTGGGTTTACCAGTCATATCTTAGTATCTTGTACCAGGTAAGATAACCTGGCAGATTCCCCTTTCTGGTCTTTGTTTTCAACTTATTTTTTTCTTAATCGTTCTTGAAAATGATGGAAGTAGTGTTAAAAGTTGATTGTGCCTGCAGTATAGAGAGAGAGGCCACTCTAGATAGGTAAGTAGTTGTTTCTCCATGAATTGGTTTCTTGGAGCATCAGGATTTTAGGAATTTAGTGTTGTGTTTTCTAAAGACATATTATACAGCATAAAGATAATATTTTAATAGAATAAAGAAGTCTCTTAATTTAATATCAAATTCCACAACACAATGAGTACTGCATAGGTACCTTTGAATGGCAGAAATTGTATTTCACTTTTGTTAAGAAATAACACAAGTCTTATGCTTAAGCAGAGCTCAGGGGAAGGGCCGTAAGAGGTCTGTCCTTGCTCTCTTGTGTTCTTTCTAAAGGGCTTTAAGGACTAAATGTGGCCAGGTGGTCTGAGGGTGGGGAACGATGAGGAAACCGAGGTGCTGCAGACAGTAGCCGTCGGTGACTGGCTGAGGGGCAGAGGCTAGTATGTGTGGCTTGAGCAGGCTGCTGGCAGCCTCTTGCTTCTTTCCTGTCTTCTGCTTCTCAGGCTTCACATCCTGTTAGGTCAGGGTCACTAAGTGATAGGTAAAGGAAGGCTCAATACTAACTCGATTGGCATGTTCAGAAACACACTGAGCTGACCAGAAGTCTATTTCTTATTTAACATAATTTCTTTGGTGTTTCATCTGTTTTATAAATAGCAATGAGTAAGAAATTGTTGTAAAACGTTTTTGGTTTTTTGTTTTTCCTCCTAAAATAGGCACACAGTTCTATACTAAAAGAGCTCCTCAGCTATGGTAGCAATCTTGATGAAAATCCAGATAGAGTCTTATAAAATCTTTTACGGATACTTTGAGATGATACGGAAGTCATGGGAAGCAGTGACAGATATTTTTAGCTTTCTTTAACCTATTGAAAATAACAGTATGTTCTTGAGATTATCTGCAGAGTCACATGACTGGATTTTTAGGGACGAAGTTGTATCTGTCATCTTTAGTAATCTAGTAAAAATGAAAACACCACTTTCATTTTCTCCTTGGTCACACTACTTAATACAGTCTACTTTATTTACAAATAGATAATTTGGTTAATTGTTCAGATGGCCACTTATTTTTTAAATACATAGCTTATTTATTAATTAAGATATGAAATAGTACTTGGGGCCTTAGATTTATTTTAGAAATCAATGTATCAAAATGACTATATTAATTTTAGTGGTTTGTTTTAATCAGAATTAATTAACTACTTTGCATTCAAAAGGGTGCTATGGTTGCAGTTGCACTGGGCATCAATTTTGTTAGCTATGGCAGTGCATGGAGTCTCCTAGTCATTACCATAGTCAAGCGACCAAGCAGTTTGGCCAACTCTTCACCCTACCCTCAGATCTCTTTGTAATCCTCCCTTCTCCACATCCTTAGAATGTGGCAGCTGTTGATGCTGGCCCTTCCCATACTGAGGCCATGCAGCCATTGCATTACTTGGTGTTCAGATGAAGTAACAGTGACCACCGCTTACTGAACTCTCATTGTGGGCAGGACACGTGACGGGTGTGGCGCTTTCCCTGACTCTGACATGGTCCCATGTCGCCCACAGAGGGTGGAGGAAGGCCGTGTGTAGAGAGGCAGCAATGGGTCCGTGGTGCTGGAGCGGCATGCAGTCTGTCTCTTGACTGTGGCCACGTTCCTTTTTTTTTTTTTTTTTTAATTACTCTATCCATTTACACATTTTGTGTAAGTAAGGGAGCCTTCCTGGTCTGGGATACCAGGTTTTTTTTTTCTCTTCTAAATGTACAGGGTGTTGGAGGGGGAAAGACTGTCTCCTACAGAAGTAGTTGATAGATAATATAGCCAGGCAGCTGCTTCATCACCTGTCATAACTACTTGGCCAGGCCTTCAGCTTCTCAGCAACTTTGTTCTTCTTAATATAGCTATCATATATTGTTGAGTAAAAAAATAATCTTACAATCTTTATAGCAACATATATTCCTTCTACCTTGATGCTGAGCTCCCAAGTATGAACAACACTAGACTTTTTAATGCCTGTTATACATATTCAGGCAAAATAATAAAAACATACCTGAGCATTGTACTGGGGCATGGTTTTGTTTAGTGGGCTCTTTACAGGCCCAAACTGGCACTGGTGAGTTCTGCACTGGTAACATACAGTGCTCAGGAACTGTTTTTTGAGTTGGAACTTAATATCTGTATTCAACTTTAGTGTCTTGCCTTTCTTTCCCTTCTCTTCCTCACACAAGGAGAAACAAAGGCCACTGCTTGCCAGGCATTTAAGAACTGGATCACAAAGGGAATTGTCTGAATAGATAGGCAGATCCAAGTAGACCCTTTGGATCAGAAACTCTCACGGCCAATCAGCAGCTCTGCACTTTACTTTCTACTAATGCGTTTAGACCCAATAACTGTTGAAAGGTCAGAGCATGGCTGACTGTTCAGTCTAAAGAGCTTTCCCCAAAGTCATGAGAGGGCATTGTTTTTATACACCACCCTTTGCTTTTCCTTCTTTCAACCCTTCTGTTTCATTTGCATTTTAAATCAAATCCGTAAAGACAGCTGATGGGAAACTGTTTTATTAGTTGATTGTCTCATTCAAGTTTTCTCAAATCTGTTTACTTCCTTCTATAGTGCTGTTTGCTCTGTAAGGGGTTTAAATTATACTGTTTTGTTTTAAGGCTTAGGTTATCAAAATTTGAATTTTCAGTAGATATAGCAATATTATTTGTAGCCATAATGCAGATCTAAAATGAACATTTGTAGTTTTCTTTTTAGACATATATATTGGTCCCAAAGTAATTGCTCTATCCCTTAAATATTAAGTTTTGGATGGTAACGCCTACTCAACTTCTAGATCTCTGTGTTAGTTCAGCTACTTTTTATTTTTTATTAGTGAGATGCAAATATTTTCACCAGAAGGTCACATGAGTGGCAGAAATTGTTATATGTTGAAACTATGTAAACCACCTAACCAATGCTTTTTTCTACTGATAATGAATCAGGAAGATTGTGCTTGGCACAAGAGTGTGTCATAACTCAACCTCAAGCCAGAGCCACTGGAGAAATTGTAGTCACACCTTTCCCCCCCAGATGTCAGAATAACTCCAGACTTTGGGGTTCACAAAGCATATAGTTAATTGCATTGGTCTGGCAGTCAGTGAGTTCAGGCAGCTGGTAGACGGTTGGCACTTGTGCACTCTACAACAACAGAGCAGGGCAGGCATTTGAGTTCTCTGGCCTCTAGCACTTGATCATGGCAGGGTTTGTTAGGTTTGTTAGCCTCTCAACTTGGCTGCCCCTGGCTGTGTGGCACTTGTTTGGATTATTCCTAAGGTACAGTACTGAAGTTAGAGGACTGCGAATCATCTGGCTCCCTTGCATCCTTTTTACATAGCCTTATGGACCCCATATCTAAGATGAGTAGGATAAAGACCCTCTCCTAGCACTGTTAAGATGCAGGGAGATGATGTGTACTCAGTGCGTGGCAGGCAGTCGGGACTCCATGAGCATTATCCAGAATGTTTTTCCTCTCCCATTTCTCACTGAAGGTCATTCTAAAATGAGCTGGCTTCTTCAGGTTCATTGCAATTGGAGTTCACTGGTACTACCATGCCTGTTTTGGAAGATTTATCTTTCAACACATACAGAAAAGCACTGAGAAACTTTCTAGGTATATGCTGTGATGCTTTGGAGAGTGAAATATTCAGGTGCTTTTCTGAATCCCATGTTTTATACAGTTGAACACAGTTGCACGACATTCCCCTCGCTCTTGATTGGCTTAGCAAAGTCTGGGTTTTTATTTTTTTGTCACTACAAAATTTTTAATAGTGTCTCTATTCACTCTCAGAAGTATCCCAGTTTGGATGATCCATTGCCACCTCACCAGGAACTTTGTGGGATGGACGTCTCAACCAAAGCTTAGCCTTTCTGTTGGTCCCACTGTTTTCTCTGCGTGGAGTAGTTTTCCCTTCTCAGTCACGCCTAGGATGTTATTTGGTTTGTTGCCTCTCAGTGTGAAGTGTTTCTTTTTCTGCCTTGTAGCTCCAACTCCACCTATGTTTCCATACTGCTCTGCTTCTCTCTACCTCATAGGTACCTATGTCTTATTTACTCCGTGAGCTTGTGAAAAAGGTTCGATGTCATGTATAAAGTGTGTATTTAAGTGTGTGTGTGTGTGTGTGTGCATCAAATGTGAGTTAATAAATTGACAACCCATCAGTTTTATGAAGAGATTATTAGATTTTTACTCCAAGTGATTTTAACTGGAACATACCACTTCATGGGCTGTATTCTTAAAAAAGATGTTTCTTTCATGTACTTATTTTTTTCTGAAAAAAACATTTGAAAATAATCATAAGGAAATACCTGCATATAAAGTTGAGTCTAGGAATTTAATTCCTTCTAGAATTGTTCTGCATGAGGCTGAATGGTCTGTCCCTTTTGTGTCCTGAATTAAGAGTAGACCTTTGAATTTTTATGTTTTGGTCTTAGAGTTTAAAAAGCATAGCCAGAGAGTGTTACTGTTTGTTAAAGCACTTAATCTCTTTTCTGGTATTTGGGTTTTTAAAAGTGACTTACATAGTTTCTACTCAGCTTTTGTTTCTTTTTAAGGAGTTTAATTACTTAAACTTTGATTGTCATTGATACTGGAATGTCAAAAAGTATTTATTGGGAGTGCTGTGGAATTGATAATAAACAGAGGAGTGTGCGGGTTCGGATTTGCAGTGTCGAAATGGGAATCTCTGTTCTCTCAGATCATTTTGACATCTAATGCTGGAAATCCAGTCCTTGGTTGCAGTGAATGGATTAGGTACAGAAGAAATGACTGTTTCTTAGGCATCATTTCACACACCTCTTACCAGAACTTGCAAGGAGACATCATCCTCTTTACAGGCAAGGAAACCTTTTCATAAGGATTGAGAATTCCCAAGCAGGGTCACAGAATTTACATGGGGCAAAGTATTCACACCAAATTTGTCTGTCTTGAAAGTCCACGTGGTTTCTTTTGTTGTTTGTTTGTTTTTCTCATTCACCATCCTTTTCTTTTGTTGTTGTTGTTTTTCTTATTTATTCACTTTGCTCTTCTTGTTCAAGCCATTCTGGCTCCTTAGCATTAAAAGTTTCCACTCGTCCTGAAATATCGGCAGATTTCTAAAAGAGTTTGTCTGTTCGGAAGAAGCCACATGCACCTAACAATGTGAATTAGAGCTGCAGTCCTGGCTGCATGTTCCAAGTTCTGTCTGACTACAAACCACTTTCCCTGACTGTGAGGTCAGTATTCAGGTGTCTTCTTGTAGTGTGCTAGCGTACTGCATTGAAAGCTGCAGGTGTTAACATCCCCAAAACGAAGCAGCGGGGTTTAAATGCATCAATAATGAAGAGTCATGATATTTTCAAAATGGAAAGTGATCACATAAAATTCTGTCATTAGTTATATACAAGGCCATACTGGTTAGTAAGTATATTTAGCTCCTGGCTATGGTTGAATTAATTTATTTGCATACCAGTATAACAGAATTGGAAATTTTGTTATGTAATACTGCAGTATATGGCTATTAATAGAACAAAATGTGGTCTTACAGATAGTAATTTTTGTGGATCTTTTTCTGTTGTAGATAGCTGCATACATACAGTTCTACTCATGTATGCATATACTGTTTTTAAATCACAAAGATTGAGCACTAAGCTAACCAAACAGAGTAGAAGAGGTAGTGAGTTGGCGTGAGTCTAGTCTGTCTCCTTAGCAGGTTTCTGCTCTCTAATTGAAAATGACCATGAAGGGGTTGCACATTTTTTATGAATATTGCTTATGAAGCTTTAGTTGCTTTTACCAATTAGTGTGGTCACAGAGGGATAAATGGCCTGTTTGCAGCTACCATTAGAATCAAGCTTTATGACTGTTCCCCTGTGGTCTCCTGTTCCTTTTTATGTTTCATCTCCTTCTAAACCTCGTCTCCTGTAGTCATGGTAGTTAGGATTTTTTGAGTTATTTTATATTTTAATGTTTATTCTTGAAAAATATAAACGAGTTGTTTAGATGCCATGCCCCCCCACCCCCCACCCCGCAGCTTTGAGCCATTCATTCTAGCTGCCAGCAGTTATTCAGGTGCTCCCAGTTTGGGGCTAATGAAATAATAGTATGAAGGATATATTTATTCTTGGAGCATTTAGTAGTTTGTTAAAAGAAATCTGTACATTGTTTTAAAGCTTTCATTGCTTATGTATAGTCTCATAAATAATTTTACATTTATTAAAAATACTAACCTCTTTCATAGCACATATTTATGTTTGCTCTAGTAGATACTGCCAAGCATTTTTCCTAACTAATTAAAGTATTTTAAATACTAAACAGGTTGAATAATTCTAATTGCTCCAAATATACATAATTTGCATTGTCAGTGGGCTTGTTTTTTGTTTTTTTTTCTTTTTTGTAATCATTTCCATGGTTATGTGATTAATGAAACATTACTGTGATTTTCTGGTTGAATATTCTGGTAACTATGATACTGAGAACTTTTTCATGTTTTTTTGATCATTTGGATGTTGTCTTTGTAAAAAAAAAAAAAAAAATCCCGGTTTGACTCCTTTGCCTGTTTGAAATTTTTTTTTTAAATTGATTTGTATGACTTGATGTTTTCTGGATGTATCTCTTGTGAGATATAGATGTGAAAATGTCTTCTCCCGGGTATGACTTGTCTCTTCACTGGCCTGAGAGGCTATCTTGTAATGAAAAACAATTCCTAATTTTAGTGAAACCAAATTTATTAACATTTTCAGTTATGGTTATGGTTTTTGTGTCCTCTTTTAAAGAAGTCTCTTTTTAAGACCATGAAGATTTTTATTAATTAACTTCTGGAACCTTTGCTTTGCCTTTTATATTCTGTGTGGAATATATATATATATATTATATTATTTATACACATTAATATTAAATATATTACATAAACATTTCTATTATGTATTTTATATCATTTATACAGTTATTTATATATTTATGCTAAATATAAATATACTACATATTTATATTAAACATATTTTATACTTATATGTAAGTGATTCCTTCAGCACCATTTATTTGAAAATAGGATCTTTTATTCATGTATTGCATTGCCTTTTTTTGATAAATCAAGTGATGAGTTGTGTGTGGTTTTGTCTGTGTCATTCTGGGTCTGTGTCATGTCTGTGTCATTCTGGGTCATGGAGAAAACCTTGTCAGAGCATCATTTTTTCAAAGAACGGATCTGACAGTAGAACCAGCACCGTTCCTGGAGAGAGGTGACTGGACCTTTCAACCTTGCTGAAACATGTCTTTCTATTTCCTTTAACCTTCTCATCTTGAGCTCAGATGACACACCTAATGTGCAGTGAATGCTGGCACTCAGAGGAGGTTATATGGTGATGCTTGCCAACAGGTGTTTGTTAGCCCAGGTAGTTCATGTCGGAAGGGACGGACTGGTGGTTCTGCAGTGCCCTCAATGTGGTGGGCTCATCGGCCAAGTTCATGTGTCGTGATGAGTGAACACAAACTCCTGGAGTGTCCATAACTGCATCTCATTAGTTACAAAGCAGTAAACTTTCAACTGGTGGATATTCCCAGCCTTAATTATGTGGTGTGTACTCTGACCTCTGCCCTTAGATTGTCATTAGTTTTGCTTATTCTATTTGGATAGTATTTCTTTTCCAAATTAATGTGTGGGAATCTAGCACAGAAGCATGCACCTTTCACTTGTCTTGGGCAGGTTCCAAGGAAGAGAAGTAACCTGATGAGAGGGCTGAGTTTGAGTTTGGAGGAACTCTAGGTTTTGTTGTTTCTATTTAGGCTGCGTGCTTCCTGTTATTGCCTTTATTATGTTGAGCTATAATATCCCAGCATACCTATTCTCTCCACATGACTTTTATCATGAGTGGTTGTTGGATTTTGCCAAAGGCCGTTTCTACACTGTCTTAGTCAGTGTTTTATTGCTGTGAAGAGACACCATGACCATGGCAACTCTTTCAAGAGAAAGCATTTAACTGGGGCTATCTTACAGTTTCAGAGGTTCAGTCCATTATCATCATGGTGGGAAGCATGGCGGCATGCAGCCAGACATGGTGCTGTACAAGTAGCTTGAGAGTTCTACATCTGAATCTGTAGGCAGCAGGGAGAGAGAGGGCACTTTGCCTGGCCTGATGTGGGCTTTTGAAACCTCAAAGCCCCATTGACACTTCCTCCAACAAGGCCACACCTCCTAATTCTTTTCAAATAATGCCACTCCATGAGACTAAGCATTCAAATATATGAGCCTATGGGAATCATCTTATTCAAACTACCACATGCATCTAATGTGGTTTCTATTCCTTAGTCTGTTTTTGTGGTGGTTAAATTTATTGATTTATATATGTGTTTATATGTGTATGTGTGTGTGTGTGTGTGTGTGTGTTTATATCCTGCATCTCTGGGATGGAGGTGACTTGATCATGATGTATAATCTTTTTTATGTGTTCTTGAATTCAGTAAGTATTTTATTGAGAATTTCTGCTTCTATGTTCAAAAGAGGCATTACTTTTTTTGTTGGGTCTTTGTCCGGTTTTGGTATTGGGGTAATACTAGTTTCATAAAAGAAATTAGAAAAATGTTTCTTCCTTTTGTAGAATAGATTGAGGAGTATTGTTAGTTCTTTACTGAAGGTCTGGTAGAATTCTGCACTGGATCCATCTGGCCCTGGACTGTTTTTACTTGGGAGTTTTTAAATCGTGATTTCTATCTTACTGCATATTAAAGGTCTGTTTAAATCATTTATTACATCTTGATTTAATTTTGGTAAGTTGTATATATCTAGAAGTTAATTTGTTTCTTTTGGATTTTTCCAATTTGGTAGACTATAGATGTTAAAAATATGTTCTTACAACTCTTTGAGTTTCCTCAGTATCTGTTGTAATATCTTTTTTTAATCTATAATCTTATTAATTTGGATCATTTTTCTCTTTCTTTTGGTTAGTTTGGCTAAGTGTTTATCAATCTTGTTAATCGCTTCAAAGTACCAATTCATTATTTCATTGAATTTTTTATATTGTTTTCTTTGTTTCTGTTTTATGAATTTAAGCTCTGATTTTAGTTATCTCTTCACCCCCACTCTTTTTGGTTCTTGTTTTACTAGGGCCTTCAGATGCATCATTAAGGTATAATTGGAGATCTCAAATTTTTTGATGTAAGCACCTATTGCTATAAAAATCCCCTTTAGGACTAGACTGCCTGACTGCCTTCATGTGTCCATTGATTGTGTTTTCATTTTCATCCAAATTCTAGGAATTTTGAAATCTCCACCTTGATTCCCCCTTCACCCAATTTCACTTCAGTAGTGTCTGCTTTAGCTCCTGTGAGTTTGTAGACTTTCTGTCTTTTCTTTTGTTGTTGCTATCCATCTTTATTGCATGGTGGTCAGATAGGATGTGGAATATATTTTCAATGTTCCTGTATTTATTGAGGTTACTTTGTGTCCTAAAATGTGGTCTGTTTTGGAGACAGTCCCACAGGCCACTGAGAATATGTATTCTTTAGTGTTTGTGTGAAATGTTCTGTAAATACCTATCTGTTAAGTCCATTTGATTTGTGATGTCATTTAATTCAGGTTTCTCTATTCAGTTTCTTTCCAGATTACCTGCTTATTAGTGAAAGTCAAATGTTGAAATTATCACTATCACTGTGTTGGTGTTAATCTGTGGTTTTAAGTGTGTGTGTGTGTGTGTGTGTGTGTGTGTGTGTGTAAGTAATTGAGTGTTCCTGTGTTTGATTCGTGTATGTCTATGATGTAAAGTCCTGTTGGATTTTCCTTTAATGAGGATAAATTGTCCCTTCTTACCTTTTGCCTACTAGTGGTTTGAAGTCGATTTGGTCAGATACTAGAATAGCTGCACTTGCTTATTTCTTGGTTCCATTTGCTTGGAATACCTTTCCCCAAACATTTACCATAAGGTGGTGTCTATCGTGGTCATGGGGTGTGTTTCTTGGAGTCAGCAAAAAGGTGAATCCTGTTTTCTGACCTGTGTCTCTCATTAGGAAGTAGGACCATTAAGAGTTACTGTGGAGCTTCATGCATTAATTCTTGTCATTCTGTTGTTTTGTGGTCTTCTATTAGATCTCTTTTGATTGAGTGTTCTGGGATTGTTTATTTGTCCCTTTTGCTTTCTTGGGTATGTTCAAAGTTTTCTTTAGACCTAAGTATTCCTTCTGCTATCTTCTGTAGAGCTGGATTAGTGGTCATAAATGCCTTACATCCATTTTTATAACAGAAAGTCTTTCTTGTTCCTTCAGCCTTCACTCTGAGTTTTCATGATACTGCATTCAGGGTCTTAAAATACAAAACAAACGTGATAGTCCCGCCTTTCTCAACTACTTCCTGCCTTCTTCTTGCCCCATTTGTGGCTCTATCTTGAGAGAGGTCTGTGAGTTATTTCTCTATCTCCTCTTTGAGCTACACCTCGACTGTCTTCCCCTGGTAAAGATTATCGGGCACACAGTTCGTGTGGCCTGAACAGAGTTCACTAGGCCACAGCTCACTAGGCCTCCTCTTAGTGCATGGCTCGTTCTTGACAACTTTACCATAGGTGTAGATGCAGTTAATTACGGACTCACTGATGAGGTTTTTTGTTTGTTTGTTTCTCTACACAAGGTTTCTCTGTGTAGCTTTGGAGCATATCATGGAACTCGCTCTGTAGACCAGGCTGGCCTTGAACTCACAGAGATCCCCTGCCTCTGCCTCCCAAGTGCTGGGATTAAAGGTATGCTCCACCACTGCTTGGCATTCACTGATGAGTTTTAAATTGATATCTTCAGCTCAGGTTTTCCCTCAGCACCTTCTTTAGCACATCACCCTCAACACCTTACTGTGTATAGTCAAACCTAGTCTTCCTTTTCTCACCCTGTTATCACCTCCTGTGTAGTTAATTTGGCAAAATGGACCATCATCATTCTCCTTTCTTTCTCTTTTAATTTTTTTAGAGGATTGTATTTGTATGTGGCGTATGTTTGTATGTGTGTATGCATTTGGATGTGGAGGCTAGAGTTTGACGTTGGATATCTTCTTCAGTCATACTCTATTTTTTTTGAGACAGAATTCTTCACATGAACTTGGAGTGTGCCATTTCAGTTGGACTGGCTTGTCAGCAAGATTCAGGGACCTACCTGTCTCGCTTAGGGTTACAGATACATTCCACTGAGCCCAACTTTTTATGGGGGTACTGGAGATCCAAGTCCAAGTCTTTGTGGTTGTGTAACAAGCACTTTACCAGCTGAGTCATTTCCCTAACCCCATTTTCATTTGTGTCCATTAAATCGGTTTGAATGAGAGATGATTTATTTATTTTTGTACAAGAAGTTGACAAGTTTCATTATAGCTTGTCCTCAAAGAGGCTGATCAATTCTGATACTGCTGCTGCTGTAGTATAAATGTGTGTGTTCCCCAAGGGCACTGAAGGCTTGGTCCCCAGGATGGCAGTGTTGGGAAGTGATGGAATGTTTAGGAGGTGGGGCCTTGTGGAAATTCTTTAAATCATTTAGAGTGTCCTCTTAATGGGAATTTGGGGACTGAATCCTCACCTTCCTTTGCTTCCCAGACATGGTGGTAACATGTTCAGTTAACTACTTCCATCCACTGTTACCTAGTACACCCACTAGAAACCCAACTTTGAAACTAAGCAAACAAGCCCTTACATTAACTCTTCCAGGTGTATTGCTGTGGTGATGGAAGTCTACTCATAGACTGCTATTAAAATAAAATGAATGATTCCATGTAGCAAGAATTAGGTATAACTTTAAAAATTTCAATCTAAAATGTTATGGGAGGAATTGTGGGAGTATCTAGATGCTGATATGCCTATACCCTCAACCTCTGTTAACCTTTGAGGATCTTGTATCATCATTTTCCATGTGTTGGGTCACTTAAAATCAAAAAGCAAAATTTAATTGGAATCTGCCTCTTAGAAACATTTACTTCTCCCAAGACAGGGTTTCTCCGTGTAGTTTTGGAGTCTGTTCTGGATCTCACTCTGTAGCCCAGGCTGGCCTTGAACTCACAGAGATCCGCCTGGCTCTGCCTCCCGAGTGGGATTAAAAGCGTGTGCCACTACTGCCTGGCTGAAACATTTAATTCTTAGAAAGGGTATTAGAAGCTAGGAGTGCACAAATTTGTTTGCCAAAGAGGAACAAATATTGAGCATTTTGAAAAGGAGAATTCATATGAATTTATTTTCTTTTAGGTTTTAAACCTTAAAACCTTTAAAATTTAAAGCTTAACCATCTTTTTATCCTGTGATCCATGAATTGTAATTTTTTTCCATCAGTGTTTTTCCTGTTACTTTGGAATTATTTCTGTGAAAATATTTATTTTTATGCTGCAGTTGGTACTAAGCAATCAGATATTAGGTGGGATCCATTAACTTTATGTGGGATCTGGAAGTTGGCTTTGGTGACCTTCACTTTCTGGGCTAGTCCAGTTGTCCTTTGACAGCACTAAAGCAGTTCTATTTGACATGCTCTCAGATCCCGAGGAAGTCCACTAGTTAGGATTTCTATAGCTATGATCAATCATAATGACCAAGAGCTTCATGGGGAGGAAAGGGTCTATTTTATCTTACAGCTTATAGTCCATCATCCAGGTAAGTCAGGACAGGAACCTGGAGGCAGGAACTGATACAGAGGTCTTGCAGGATCACTGCTTACTGGCTTGTTCCTCGTGGCTTGCTCAGCTTGCCTCCTTGTAGCACCCAGGACCACCAGCCCAGAAGTGGCACTGCCCACAGTTAAGCTGGGCCCTCCTACATCAATTGTCAAGAAAATGCACCTCATGCTTGCCCACAAGCTAATCTGGTTGTGGCATGTTTTCAATTGAGGTTCCCTCTTCCACAATGACTCTAGCTATGTCAGGTTGACATAAAAGTAGCCCACACAGAAAGCGGAATACATTGAACTTCTGCTCTTTAATTATTAATGCATTTTTGTGTTGGTTTTGTTTTGTCTTTACCAAGATCTGAAAGGCTAAAAAGTGAAAAATTTGGCCAAATGAACAATGCCAGAGGTCATATACTCAGTTTTTCAGGGTTACTAGACAGCACAATTGACAAAATTGAGCAGGGACATGAAAAGCTACAGGTAACTCCAGACATGAGAGGCATTGATTTGTTTGTTC
>CABHPQ010138141.1:0-17560 GCA_902168405.1 Peromyscus aztecus
GAATGCTTATAATTGGTAGTGTCTTCAATTCCTTTTCAGTCACTCTCTTGGATAACACACTAATTGCCATCACAGTGATCATTATCACTCTTTCAGTCTCAGTTGTGAAGATACCATTTGTTGACCACTCCTCCTTACATGGTTGTTTAACTTAGCCCAGCATCCCAGAAGACCCATACAGCAGTTACCAGTGCATCTTATCACCAACTGTTCTTATTCTCTATTGGCCTCTCTCCTTCCTTCCCAAGTGTAGACGCATTATGAACAGTTTCTCAGCATATCATTTAGCAAACTCTTGGCACAGTCTTCTGAGCTTAGCATGGGTTGAATAGGACTTTCTGCCTCTTCTGCAATCATACCAAGATTTGTTGGAGAAAGTTACAATTTGGCTATTGATTTCCCTTTATATTCCTGACAAATGCCTCAAGTGGGGATTGGATGCTTGCTATTCAACCATTGTCCTCCAGGAAATTGCCTCTCACTCTGAAGATGACAATTTTTTTTTTTATGCTCATCCAAAGTGTTATCTCCTAATTCTCCCTCCACCCCCACTGTTGCTCCCTGAAGTGGTGACAGTCCGAGCAGGCTGACTCTGGCCATCTGAACCTTGAGATTAGGGTCTCACGTGCATTAGCAGACACATTTCTAAGACAATTAGCCAAGACATTTCTCTTGCTGTACAGATTTCCTCTTTCTTTTATTTTTCTGGTGCCAGGGGTGGTAGCTCACTCCTCTAATCACTACTTGGCTAAGGGTACAGAGTATGACCTTGATTTAAAAATAAGACAAAACCAAAACAAACAATGGCAAACCATTAAAAAACCCTAAACAAAACAACAATAACAAAAAACCCAATCACTGCCCTTCTTCATCTTAATGTTTGAAATGCTGAAAATATTTAGATATACGCTACAAGCATTTTTATCACTACATATTTCTAAGAGCTAACCTCTGAAAACATAGAAGCTTTTATTTCTTCTGCACCAGAGAACTATATTTTCAATTTAAATATTTCAACAAATGAAAAAAAAATCAGTTATGTTCTTATTGGTAAACCAAAACCATCCTTCATCCTGAAGAGTTCCACACTGGCAGTTGTAAACTCTGGAGCAAGGCATGCCTCTCTGAATCCCTGCACTTAAACCATGTACCTGTTGCGAAAATACTGGCAGTGACCCCCGAAGGTCATGATGATGCACTTAGAAAACAAGATACCTCAGTGAGCACTGTGTAATTCAGAAATGGGGTTGTCTTCAAGCCAGCAGTTAGGCATAGAAGGCTGTTTATTCTATCAATCTGTATGCATCTTGCCCATTTACTGGAACAGAAAATCTCAGAGGAATTGTGTTACCAATCTGTGATCAGTGAGCATCTCACTGAATGAAAGCAGGAGTCAACATGTGCCTGCATTATCTTTTCTGCCTCAGGGTGCACAGGGTGGACAGATGAATGGCGATATAAACATAATCCAGAGTCAGAGATTGTGGCAAATGTTATAATCATAAGTGCTAAAGGAAACACTAAATCAACTGACTAGATACTACTAGTCTCTCTGCCCAAGCACTCCATCACAGCTATTGAAAGCAAAGAGTGCATATTACCTCTGCATATTTTTAAACATACCATTGTTTCCACATCACTTAGCTGCTCTTTCATGGTCTCAGTCTTACCTTTCTCTGTATGAATTCTCTCATGTGAACAACACCAATTAACAATATGTTTTAAAACTTGGTTTTAAACAAGAATTGAATGAACTATTTGCCAGGTGTATTAATGTCAGTACAGTTCCACATCAGTGCACCTAAGCTACCCTCATAGTCCTGCATTGACCCCTTTGTTAACCCCCATTTGAGGGTTAGTTGGTGCTGTATGAGTTAGTAAAACTACAATTTTATTGGCATAATCTACAAGGATCAAGATTATACAACTCAAAATTACATGCTCAGTTGTTTTTATTATAATATTTTTCCTTTGTTTAGTCAAACTTTTATATTACAAATGAGCAAAGAGTTTTTGGGTTGTAACTTCAACCTATGCCAGTTACAAACATGCCAGTTTTGTTAAGCCAATATACATTTCATCAACTTCAAATAATATATGTTCTTGGCTACATAATTTTTCTAATATTTATAATTCTGGAATCTTTGGAAGAGCTATCCTCACATACTATAACCTTACCCAGCTTTCTGCCCTCACTTGTAATAGAAACCTTGTGTCCTGCCTCTCCCTCTGTGTAAAGCAATTCTTCTCTTTGCTGTGCTGAGCCCACTCATCCTTCAGACTCCAGTTCAAGATCACTTCTTCAGGGAAGCCTTTGTTTGCTAGAGCAAATTTCAGTAGAAACTTCTGGACACATGTCATGTCTAGAGCCCTGCAAGTCTGATTCCAATAGTTAAAATGTATTTTCCTCTCTAAATTCTAAGTGAGTAGGACAGCACTATTTCTCTTTCCACATTACCTTGTACTGTTAGGGCTTTCAAGAGGGATCAGTGTGGTCATCTGAACTACACCAAGTATAAACATTTACTGAACACTTAAATTTTAAATACTATGTTCTGCTCAGTATGGACAATACAACAGAGAACAAAATATTGTCAGGAAACTTTATCCATTCATCCAACAATTGCTAAATGAATAAATGGATGGATGAATGGGTAAAGCTGAATGATACCTGCCCTTCACATTGGGTAAGAACAAGTGCTAACTTGGACTTTGCCTCAGCAGGCTGTCTGTAGGACTCTACAAGCAGTCAGTCAGTTGCTAAAAACAACCCACAAATTGCTGAGTGCACACGTGAGTTCATCATAGATATATGGGCTGCTACTATGTTCTAGTAACAAAGAAACATATATATATATATACATATATATGTATATTTATTATGTATTACATACACACATATAGATATATAATTTATAATCCTTTTGTCACAAGCTAGTCTTTTCTCCATCTGTGATCAGGATGTTATTATATTTTTCTAAAGCTTTGTTTTATTTAGCATGAGCATCTAGTAAGAGTGTGCTAAAAATTCTTATGGATATCATATGAAAAATGTTGCTCATATTTCTTCTTGTAGCATATACTTTGGTCTACTTTATCCTTTCATATGGAATTGTGAACAGACACTTGGACAGGATACTTCTTTATCAGTCTTATATTTCTGCTTGTGACACTGTGGTGGATAAATGCCAAGTTATCTCTGTGGCTCCCTTGTTGGTTGTCAATCACATCAAAGACACTTTTTCTTTTATTACATGAAAATGAAATTAGAGCTTATGCTGTGGGAAGGTACCTAGTCTCATTCCTCTGCCCCACCTCCAGCTCTTGTTGAGGTCATTGTGTGTACTCCTCAACCCTTACCCTTTGATTTTGTCAATTTCCTGACCACCATGCTCTCTCTTCTCCACACATTTTAAATACAACACATCTTTCAAGGGCTACAAAGTCCTGTACTTTGAAGAATGTGCAGTATTTGCTTTCCTCATAATTCACCCTGTGAACACACCAATTCCAAGTGTCCCAGCACCTACTGTGGTCAGTGATCAGCCCATGTAGTCAGGAAGTGAAATGATTAGGTGGTCATATGACCTTTTCTTAAGATGCCTGTCTCTCCAGGAAACAAACTTTACCTGAGGGCTAGGGCATACTTCATACTCTGTAAGTCCCTCAGGATGGAGACAGTGTCTGGTTCATGGCAGGATTAAAAAACAAAACAAAACAACAACTGATTAATAGAGACTATTTTCATTCACAAAAATCACCCCACAGCAAGAAAAGGACAACGTGTCGCCTGGGTTTTCTCCGCTCTGCTGACCTCAGATTGCCACTTGTCACTGTCAACAGTCACATACATTATTATGCTGAAATGTTCGAGTCTGAAAGTGAGTATGCAGAGAGTTCTAACCCAGGGTAACCTTATGAAAAGTACAAGCTTATGTTTTGTTAGCTGTAAATATTTTCTTAAATTATAGTTCTGTCTTATTAACATCACCTAAAAATGTGCACCTGGGGTGGGGAAGAGCAGTAGTTACCCACAAAGCCGGTGGTGATCTCAGCTGTGAGGGCAGATGGGGCCATTACCACGAGGATGAAATGATTTCTTAAGAGTTAAAGAACTGAAAGGATCAAGTTGACAGTGTGGCTGTTTGAGAGAGTCTGGAGGAAGTCGCAGTCCCTACCTCACTTCTGCAACAAATGTTGTGTTCCAGTTGTGCAACAAATCACCAGGAAAGGGGAACTATTTCCTGGTGACCCTTCCTGTGTTTGGCAGAGTCTGATGTGTGACACAGTGGTGAATAGGAGGGGCTCCCTGACACTGTGGAACCTAGATTTTAAAGTTTTGTTAATCATGGAGCATAGTTATCAGTTACGTTTTTTGTGCATTTGTCAATTTACACACTTTTCTATAAATTCTGCATAATTTCCGTACCTCTATTTTTATACATAGGCCAACTCTGTCGGTGAGCCTCAGATGTTCTGCACAGCTCAGGAGCCTTTTCTAGAGTCCTGAATCTGTATTTCAGCTTTTGGCTATTCCTCCTCCCTTCTCCCGTGTGTTTCAAAGGTGCTCAAACTCCATGCTTCCAGAACTGTTTTATTTCCAGTTCACTTTCCTCTCCAGCTATGTTCCTCTTACCTTTTGTTCATACTACAGCCAAAGCCACACACTAACTTTCTCCATCTCCTCGTGTTCTGAAATCCACCTCTTTCCCTTCATTTCTTCCATTTTCACTTTGGTTCTGGAAGCACATTACTTTTTAGACTATGACTTTCACATATTACTGGCTTTTTGTCTGTTCCTACTGAAATTATAGCTCCGATCACAACTTAAGACACCTATAGTGAGTTAGTAGTGAACAGTTATTGGTAAGTTATCTTTCATATCAGAGTACTTTTTTTTTTTTTTTTTTGGTTTTTTGAGACAGGGTTTCTCTGTGTAGCTTTGCGCCTTTCCTGGAGCTCACTTGGTAGCCCAGGCTGGCCTCGAACTTACAGAGATCCGCCTGCCTCTGCCTCCCAAGTGCTGGTATTAAAGGCGTGCGCCACCAACGCCCGGCCAGAGTACTTTTTAATGTGCAGATGTGAACATTAGGGTCTTGGCCTTTGAGACAGGCTGCCATGCATGGTTGAATGTTAGGTTCTTTCGTGGTATTAAGGACACTGCTGGCCTGGATGCAATTCTTTCCCCTTTCTTCCTTTATTCTGCAAAAGGGTGGCTATCTGGCCCCACAATCACACAGTCATCCCAGCTGTCTCACATTCTCACTTCTATGCCTTCCCTAGGCTGCCTCTCGTCCTTTCTACTTTCAAGTCTTTCTTTTCTCTGAATTTCTTTCTTTGAATTTTTCATGTCTTTCCCAGTAGAAGCCAGCTTTCAGCTCTCCTATCTTATTTTTTCGTCTGGCTTTCTGTTAGCTGCCTTACTCATTTGCATGCCTCTTATTAGGCTTGGATTTCTAACAGGCCAAACCGTGTTTAATTAATCTTTGGAACCCCAGTTCTTACAGAATATCTGCATAAACAAACATGGGGCAAATGTGTGCTGCATGGATAAACAGCAAGCTGACTCAAGGCGCCAGAGGGATTTGTCTACCATTTCTCCCCCAATCCTACTCAAATGACAAAATCAAAACTAAACTGAAAGAAATGAAGGGGAAAATGCTGCTGCTCATGAGCAGGAAATGCAAGAGGCTAGAAACTGAGGAGAATTTGTGGAAGCAATAAAGTAAGTAAATTTGATTACCTTAAAAATTTCAGCATCATGCACTTGTGACTTCAAAAACCAAATGGACTCTCTGGAAAACCAGATTTCTTTGATTCCCCTAATGAACTCCAAAAGTCTACGAGGATTACTACTTCTGCTGAGAGGGAAAAATCCTAGTGTCTATTAACACAAAAAGCACGTACCCTCCCTACCTGTCCAGTTCAGCAACAGGAAAGCAATACAGTGATATGCTAGGCATGATGAGGGAAAGTGAGATATTTTAGTGTAACTTCCATTAATTTCTCTCATGATGTGGTGGGCTATCCACAGGCATGCTGGACAGCTGCCTGATAGGAGGCTCTAGGGAGATAACTTGACACAGATTTGGTGGACTGTCATCGTATGTTCTGCAATAATTTCTGCAGATGCTTGGTGGGAGTTATTTGATTTAGAGTTCACACTCCATGGGATCTTCTGGCAATACCTTCACAACTGATTTAGAAACTGATCCCTTCTCTCTCTACTGTTCTGGTCCCCCAGGCATTCTTGTCTTTGCTTAGATATGGCAGTGATTTTCTTACTAGCTTTCCTGACTCTACCTTGAAAATTTTCTCCCTGAAAGCCTTTTTGTTCATGCTTAATATAGTAGTCAAGTTGATTACAGTAACACTGTGTAACATAAGGCAATCCATATGTCAAGAGGAAAGAGACTTAATGAGAGTCCCAGCAAAGCTTTACTGACTCAGTTTCCAAAGGGCCAGGGGTTCTCCTTTGCCAACTACTAGCTCATTTCCACCTCCTCTTCCCAATCTACTCTGTCCTTCTGGTCTTGAATCCTTTAGCTTTGCTGTTGTATTAGAGATATGCACTACTTTCCAGCACGGAGCACCCTTCTGCTACATATCCACATGGTTTTCTCCTTCATCAACTCCAGGGCTTTACTAAAATGTCACCTTCTGTGTGAGTCTTACATGCTCTTCTCCTTGTTACTTTTCCTTTATATTTCTTTTTATCATTTCAGTGTCTTTTAGTTTTGATTTATTGTGAGGTCTGAATTCAAGTCACTTTTCTATATTTTATGTACTAAATTTAGAAATTACCATTTTGGCATGTAAATCGAGAAGGTGTAAGTCTGAATCTGATTTTTAAATGCACTGGTTATTTCCTGGTTAATTCACAACCATACATATAACCTAACACTTCTGGTTCCACTCCAGGACTACATAATACACCCATTTTCTCTGAAATGTCTTGATTGTGAACTTAAACTCATATTTAACACAGTTTACTTCAGTTCCTTCAAGACTTTTTAATTCTTTAATTTACCTGGTTGAAAATGTTGCCAGAATCACTTGTTCTTTATTAAATTGAAAGAACATGCCCTCTCATTATAAAGGTAGATTGATCCCATTCATAGTGGCCAGTCATGGTACTGCAGTAATGAGAAATGCCAGCAGGAAAAAGCTCCTTTCTTAGCAAACCCAGTTAAGGTGACTTATTTTATTGCTGTTTGAAAGCACACAAACAAGTTTATTTATTTGCATGCTTGATAGTGAAAACTATGAATTGAGATCCTATCTCAACAGATGTTGCATTGGAGACACTGTTGATCCCCATTAGATCCTCTTATGAAAGGAGTATCTGCTACTATTTTCACTGGAAAAATGTTTTTAACTGAATCATTCATCAATGATTTCTTTAAAATTCCAGAGTTAGTTGGTATCTGAAGGTTTCTATTCCTGTGATAAAGCACCATGACCACATGCAACTTGGGGAGAAATGGTTTATTTTTATAGTCCGTCATTGAAACGAGTCAGGGCACAAATTCAAGCAGGAACCTGGAGGCAGGAGCTGATGCAGAGGCCATGGAGGAATGCTGTTTACTGGTTTGTTCCCCAAGGCTTGCTCAGTGGGCTTTCTTATAGTACTCAGGACCACCAGTCCAGGGGTTACATCATGTACAGTGAACTCGGTCTTCTCACATCAATAGTCAATCAAGAAGACACACTAAATTCTTACCTACAGGCAAATCTAGTGGGGACATTTTCTCAATTGAGTTTTCCACTTTCAAAAGGGTCTATCTTTGTCAACTTGACACAAGACTAGCAAGCACAGGTGACCTCTTTTCATTTTGACACACAAACACATTATTATTCAACTAATATCTTTCCTTTTCCATTTATCCCCAAGATGGTATGCTAATATTAACAACACAGTATAAAACATTCCAACTTTTAAAGTCCCAAAGTCTTTAAAAATTTAGACACTTTAAAAGTTCAATCTCTTTAAAATAACCAAAGTCTTTCTAAAGTTCCAAAATCTCTCTAAAATTCTAAAGTATTACATAATCATTGGCTCCCATATAATAAAAGTAAATTAAGTACTTTCTTACTTCAAGAATAAAGAACCAGGGCACAGTCAACAATCAGATCAAAGCAAACCCAAAGCCCAGCTGTATAAAGCTCAGCATCAGACTGCTGGGACTCATGATTCTGGGCTCCAAAGGGCTCGCCACAGTACACATAGCACATTTTGTAGGCTCAGGCCAGCTCTACTCCATACCTGCTGCTGTTCTTGGTGGTAGCCCCATGATACTGACATTTCCAGAATGCCCGAGTCTCCTGCTACAACTGGCCTGGCTGTACTTTACCAGTTGCCTCTCAGGATCTCTTCAGGTACTCTGACCCTGCCACACAGCGCCAAGCTTCAACTTCTTTCCATGACTCCTTCCATTCTGAGTCTTCTGCTGCAACTGAGGTTGTACTTTCACCCATGATCTCTTCCAGCTTTTCTCCAAGGACTCTAGCTCTGCCTCATGGTGTCAAGCTTTAGCTGCTCTCCATAACTCCTTCAAGCCTTCAAAACTATTACTATCTGGGTGATTCTTACACTAGCAAGTTGAGCTGCCAGCATGAGATACAGCTTCAGACTCCTCTACCACAGCTTATCTGTGTGGACCCTGAGGAAATACTCCAAGATTTATGATCCTCAGTGACGCTGGTCTTTACTTAACCACTTCTAATTTCTCAGTTCCAGCTAACAAATAGCATCAATTGTCTCAGTAAGGCCAAGGATTCATTTCAGTGGTGGTGGTGATCTCTTGTTAATCATGGCTGACTCTTCATCTCCAGCTGACTAGAACCACAAAGTCTTTTTTTTGATCTTTAACAGCAAACACAGTTCTTTACTTTAAAGCCAAATATTGAAAGTACTCCAGGGAATGGAGATAGGCTTGACAGGGAACCACAGAGTCTTTTTTTTTTTTTAAATCAGCCCCACCAAGAAAGGTAGAGCCTCGAGAGCCAAGGGAAGGGCAGAGAGTGGGTGGGTGAGGGTGGGAGCAGGACATTTTCTTTTTTTTATTAGAAATTTTTTATTCATTTTATATACCAATCACAGATCCCCATCCCCCCCCCCCCACCCACCCCCTGCAACTCCATTCTCTCCTACAAGAAGGTAAGGTCTCCCATGGGGAGTCAGTAGAGCCTGGTACATTCATTAGAGGCCACAGAGTTTTAATTCAAAATACCAGATACATGACCCTGATAGGATCTTTACTTCCCTCTGGAACTTCACAGTTCAGGCTTCCAGTGCCTGCTTTCTTCTCATCATTCTTATTTTCCAAGGTCCCCCCGAACAGCCCACTGTGCACTGAGCAGTTGATGGCTTTTCTAGTTCAGTGTTCATATGCACCACAATGGGCAGTTTCTCAATTGAGGTTTCCGCTTCCAAAAACTCTATCTTATGTAAAGTTGACACAAAACTAGCCAGCACAGCAGGAATGGCCACAGTTTTGTATTATGAAGCTTCTTACATAATCAGTTTGGAAAACTGTCTAATATTGCTCATGGGGATTGATTCCTCAAAAGACAGCTTGTCATAAAATACTTTTTCAGATAAATGGAAGTGTTTCTTTCACTTTCATTACTGTCTAGCTTGAATCAAACATTTCCTGCATAAATAAAGGCATAATTCTGATGATTAGAATGGACTGAACTGTTTGCTTTTAAAACCAAAGGATTCATTCCAAGTGCCAAAAGGGAGCTGGGTATTCTGCTAGGCCAGGGAGAACTTTCTGGAGAAAATGTTGCCAAAATCTAGTCATCAAGGATTTCTATTGTTCTCAGGACAGGACTAACAATCTGCTTATTAAGCTACTGGTTTTCCAATAGGAGCTCACTCTTTTATATCTACTTTGGAAGTCTCGAGTTTACCACATTTCTTTTTGACAGGTGGGTCTGGGTTGACTACCACATACATTATATAGGGCATCTTGGAGAGAATGAGAGGCTGGAAAAGAAGGGATTTTCACATTTTCTTCTCATTATTGTTTCATCAGCAACATTTCTTCATGCCATGGTGACACTGAACACCAGTAAGACAAGTGCAAAAGTCCCGATGCCCCTCAGAGTCATAGCACCACCAGGTAGGCACTGCTCCCAACATTCTCAGCTCCAGGCTGTCACTGTCCTTCACCTGTTCTGTTCTGTTTAGTGTTAGCCGCTTCCTGGAGCTGTCACTAATGTGTCCTCTCCTCCTCTTTCGCTTCTCCATGGCATAATTAGCAACTCTTTATTCTAAATTTTTCTGTGAAATAATTGATACAGTTTGCGCCCCTGGTACTCCTGATTGAGACAGACAATGATGTGCTTGCAATAACAGTCAAAGTGAGTTTCAGTTCTCAAGTTTTCTTGTTAGGTTAATAACTTCTGGCAATGTCTCTGATGTGTACGTGATTCAAAGTCTTAGTAGTTCTCCACATGCAGGGAAATGGAGGCATTACTAATCAGGATGCTTCAAGTTTCAAATACTTTGCCATAAGTTAGAATGGCTTGTTATATAATGATTCATTTTAATTTTGTTCTTTTAAAGTAATCTTTACTAAAAGAACAATTGGCAAAATTTGATTAGATGTAGGAAACATGTTGTAATTACATATGGAGGAACTGAATAGGTACGTGAAAGCTGCTTGCCTCGGGTGAGCATGTATCTTATGTAATTAAAAATGAGCAAACATTGGGAAAATTAGGGAAGTGGATGTATTTACTGTCATGCTTTTAATAAAATAGTTTAATAGTCCAGCCAAATTCAATGAAATGTAAATACATTAAGAAAAGTACTGAATAATTTCAAATTTCTGTGAGAATATATTCACTGTATACTCTACCTGAGTACATAGTCTGCAAAGTATTGTTCTTTTCAGTTATATGGACTAGGTATCTCCAACCTAAGAATTTTCATTTATTTTTTAAAATGCTCATTTTAAAATTTTATAAAATCAAGAGAGAAAACCAAACAGAAGCAAAGTTTATTTGAATCTCTAGATGAAAACTCTTTCTTACTTGAACTTTCAGCTTCACTAGGGATTTGCATGGTAGTTTATAGAATATTTTCTTTACATTTTTCTATAAGGTTTCACAGAATGTTAATACTTTAATATACCCATGAGTGGCTTATTTTATGAACTGTTTTAAAAACATTTTCTGATATTTTTTGAAACACTAGTCAAATATAGTTAATTTTTGAATGAATTCACTAAGATGATAAATTCAATCCACCTTTGCATTGTTGGCAAAACATTAAGTCTTGGTCTTTCCTACATAGATAATATGTTTCTCTTGCTCTTGACACATTGTTGCTGCTTTCACTTAGTTGTTTTTAAAATGCATTTCATCCAGAATATTAGTGTCAACTGTTTAGCAGGTTTCTGTTAGCAAGTGGCATATCACACATAATTTTGAAGAGTTGCAAGTATTCTCACAGTGATTCTTCCAGAAAGATCTAAATGTTGAATGTATATTGGATATTTCTAAGTAGGGAGAAAGGAAGCATGTTTTTAAGGAAATTAAATATATATTTAAAAATCATTCCTTGTCAGGGTACTTTTCATGAAATGCATAAAATAATTAACTAAGTAGCTTGCATTTCTTAAGCATGCACAATTTCTTGCTTACATTCACATTTAACAATTTCCAGCAAGAGAGAACATAAGTAGACTAGAGGATAATTTTAAAGAAAAAAGGGCTGAAAATTATCCTAAATTGATGAATAGAAATAACCCACAAAGTAGACGGAGTAATGTATGTAATTAGAGCTATGAGCACAAGTTTAAAAAACCTGGAATAGTATTGAAATGAATAGATTATATGGTGATTTTTACATTGGAAATTCTTTCCATAAACCTCCAGCACTAACATATTGGAGGGAAAATTATCTAATTAAATTTAGAGGCACAAATTGTTTAAAAATTGAGGAACAAGAAACCAATTTATTCATAGACTGTTTGAATGGTTACAGAGAAATTCCTGAAGAATTTGTAGAAAATTGTTCATATTTTTAATAAACAGGCTTAGTAGTTATGTACAAGTTAAAATCCTACAGTCAGAAGTTGGAGACTGTTATAATTGTTGAAGGAGACATTTGTAAATACAACCAAAAAGATGATACGCTTAACAAGAAACTAAACATGTGCAAGAACTTTTAAAACAAAAACTACATGACTTAGAATAATATTGAGCCGTTGACGTCAGTTGAATATTGAGCTGTGGAGCCAACAACTCTGTTGAGCAAATGTCAACATTTCTTTCTGAGAAATGTGATGACAGTGTGGAACACTGACTTATCAAAAAATAAAACTATTCATCTAGAGCAGTGCTTCTCAATCTTTCTAATGCTGCAACCCTTTAATACAGTTCCTCATGTTGTGGTGACCCTCAAATACAAAATTATTTTTGGTACTACTTCATAACTATAATTTTGCTACTGTTATGACTCACAATGTAAATATTTGTGTTTTCCAATAATCTCTGTGGTGACCCACAGGTTGAGAACCACTAATCTAGAGTATGATTTATTACACATCCTGGAGCTTACATTGTAGTAATCATAAATCACCTTTGAATAAGTATAATTTCATAAAAATAAACATATCCTAGTGTGGTGGTTTGAATAAAAATGACCCCTACTGTTTCATAGGGAGTGACACTATTAGGAGGTATGGCCTTGTTGGAGTAGGCATGGCCTTTTTGGAGGAAGTGTGTCACAAGGTGTGTGTTTTGGGGTTTCAAATGCTCAAGTCAGGCCCAGTGTCTAACTCTCTGACTGCTGCCTGGGGATCCGGATATAGAACTCTCAGCTACCACCGCGTCTGCCTGTGCTTTGCCATGCTTCCTGCCATGATGACAATGGACCAACCTCTGAACTGTAAGCCCCAATTAAATGTTTCCTTTATAAGAGTTGCCATGGTCATGGTGTCTCCCTGGCAATAGAAACCCTAACTAAGATACCTAGTCATCTTTGTTGATCTAGATCTTTAAAGAAAGTATTGATTGATATATATCCATGTGAAAAGCTTGCAAAGTCTTTGGTGACTGAAAATTTTCAACACATACATGGAATGTTTATTGCAGATTTTCATATATGAAAACTTGCCCAAACCCCATAAAATGGATGGGAGTAATGCTCTTATTTTAATGGTGAGGAAGATGCAGTTACAAAGTGAGGTGAAGACCTCAATTGTTGTTTGTGTTCTTTCTCCCATGACATCAAGACATATGTGCTAAGGGCACGCAGGGCCCTCCCTAGAGCCCTAGCAACTAACTTCAAACTCACCTGTATATACTCCTAGCTTCACAACTATTTATTATTTGCCACTCTCACCAATCCCTGTCTCCACCACACATATCTTCCTTAATGCCAGGATACAGGGCTGGAGAGCTAGGTCAGTGGTTAAGGATGTTTACTGCTCTTATAGAGAATCCAAGTTCAGTTCTCAGCACCCATGTCAAATGTCTCACAACTGTTTGTAACTACAGCTCCAGAAGATCTGACAGCCTCTTCTGCCACTACACTTAGGTGTATGCACATACACACATAGAAAAATATCTTTAAAAAATAGAGGAAAAATGCATGCCAGTGTACATTAGCCCGGGCCAGTTCTCTCACTTTGTGCTCAAGCAAAGTAAACTGCATAGCATAGTGTGACAAATGGAAGCTGTGATATCTGCCTTTCCTAGGTTTTCTCGGTGTGCATACCCAGAGGATTCTCGGAGCAGTCTGACTGACTATGGAGTCACTACTGGGCAATAGTTGGCAAGAACAGAAATGGAGACTGGGTTGGTTCTGGAGGGAGCATGGAAGGAGAGCTGAGTATGACAGTACATGTAAGAGGGAGAAGGACAATGCTTGGCTTCTGAGACATGTGCTGTAGCACATGGCTCAGTGTCTGTAGACCAAGAACTCAGCAGCAACATGTACAGCCGGCACACTGCAAGTCTCCCAGACCAGGAGTCCTTTCCATCCAGGTCACAAAGACAAGTTACTACCTTGGTTCATATTCCAGTTCCTCCTTCAGGATGGAGATAGCAGTGAAAGGGAAGACATTTTAGGGAGGGAATTTTTATTTAAGGACAGATTGAAGCTTTTGATCACAGGCAAATAAAAACCTGGTTCTGCCATTGAGAGACAGCCCAAAAGGGTAGCATAATAACTTGTTGGATATGGTTGAAATAAAACAATGAATATTCTTCATGCATTATCTTATAGCATGAATGAGAACCCTGCCACCCTTGCACAGGGGTACTGACTGAGAGCACATTTGCCAGGTCTTATATATGCATTGTTCAATTTAATTCTCACAGAAGCCTTTTGAGGCACCAATCACTATAACCCTATTTTATGGATCAGGAAAACAGGGCTCAGAGAGATTAAGTGATTTTCCACAAATCTGTCAACAAATGAAGGGTTGGAAAAGCTGATTGATTACTCAGAGGCCTTTATTTAACTATAGATACATTGGGTTTTGGAGACTTGGCAATGTCTAAAGGGAAACTTCTGCATACAGTATGCCGGGTCTTTTTTACAAAGGATTTTGTGATTCTGGTCTTGGGCACACTTTAAAGAAAAAAGTTGGAAAATGGCTGTCAGAACACTGCCAATCTTGCAGGCAGTGAGGCATCAACATTTCTTCATGGGAAAGGTACTTTCATTACAGCTGGGAGGGTACTGACTTGGGCTAACTTTCTCAACCATCATAGTAATCTTCAAGATGTGAGCTCTAAACAAACTCTTTTTAACCTTTATGCAGCCACATACATAACAGTTACGTATCAGTTACCACTTCAGTTTCATTTACATAAAGTGAAGATGACCACATGTCAGATGAGGATTAGCTGACATGAAGCTTGTAACACACTTGTTTTTTCCTTCCACACAGTTGGTACTTAAATTGTCAACACACACCTCCTCTAATTCTGAATTTTTTTGTGATATGTAATATACAGTTTTCCATGGTTTATTACATAGTTAAACAATCAACATAATGCCTAGCTTTCATTATTTTAATGTTTAGCAAACATACATATGCACTCAATGCTTTAATGCCTGGGGTTGGGAAAAAAAAAACAGAAAGACTCTCCAGGAGCCTATTTGACAAGTTTAGGAAACATGTTTTCTTACCAGCTCACTGAATTCATTATTGCCTAGGTCAAGTCTTTCCAGCTGGGCCAGTTTGTGCATTGATCTGTAACAGATGGAGAAAAGTACCATTATGAGGTAGCACTTGACATATTGCTCTAAAGACAGTCTACGTACAATGGCAGATTTTCCTGACTATATCACACAAGAAATACCATGATATTCCTCAGCAAGAGATGAACCACAGATGCATAGAGAAGCATGTGAATGGCCACCTGGATACAGTTATAGATGACCATGGTCCATAGCACTGGGTTTCCAATGCAGTGTGTGATGGGAGTCCAGGGCCAGCTGTTTCACACACTGGGAATCTCATTAAATATCTATATCAGGAGGCTTAGGGTAGATCCACTACCATTTTTTTTTTTAAGAATCACTGCAGTGATTTATTAATCACAAGTGGCTGGAGTCAATCCTAGCAAAGAGAATCCTACTTCTGCCTTTGCCCAAGTACATCATCAGCTTTGTCCTTTCTCTCCATTTCAGGAGCTTCTGCTACAGACAGACTGTCTTCACCGATCCCTAAATATACTGAGTTGAGGCTGCAATAGTGCTGAACTATTGTAAGACCCTTGACAAAGAATTTGCTTCATAGGCGTTCTAGAACACTCCTAGTATAGAAAACATTTCTCAAATCATTACCAAGTAAGCATACAACATAACACAGGGTAATGATTTTTTGAAAAGACTTTTTATCCTCTCCCACTTAGTATACTTTCCTTAAACCCCATCTACACAGAGGGTATTGAAATTTTAGAAACAAAAATCTTAGACATCTCAAAGTTGATATAGGAACTATTAAATTTTTATGGCTATTAAATGAAAATATACTATAATCTAGACTCAAATAGTATATGCCTTTTATAGCCACAATTATTGGGATATTATTATGTACCAGTTTGGGATACAGTAATGAACAAAGCTGACAACAATTCCTTTACCAAAAGATTTTATATTCAGTCGGAGGAGAATTACAACAAGCAAAACAATTAAGTAAAATACAGTAATATGTAGGTTAAAAGTGCTACAGTGAAACTTAGCAGAGACAGTGGACAAGAAGGAGACTTCTCGCAGGGATTTTATGTTCAATAAGGTGATTAAGTTCTACTTTAACAAGATGAGATTCCTCAAGAACTTAAGTATGTTGCTATGATTGATTGATAAATAAAATGCTGATTGGCCAGTAGCCAGGCAGAAAGGATAGTGTAGGTGGGACAAGGAGAGAGGAGAATTCTGGGAAGTGGAAGGCTGAGGCAGAGAGACACTGCCAGCCACCGCCATGGGGAGCAGGATGTAAAGTACCGATAATATGTCTCCGTGTGTTTGCTTGGGTCTGAGGGTCTCAGGAGCTGGGCAGGAACAGGGTAACTTTAGCTATGTAAGTACTTTGATCCTCTCCAAGTCATCAAGATGTAAGGGACTGTTCACATTACAAACAGCCCACAATCTCGAGGGAACAGCTCTGACATACTGGATAAATTCCATAGAAAATGCATTTGTATGTTGCTAGACACACAGAGTGTCACTCCTTCAGCCTTGAGGATGCAATTAGAAAAATAAGGCTTAATTGAGGTTTTGATTGAAGTAGCTGATCAGGCTATTTGAAGGTTGGGGGACATAGCCAGGAATGAAATGTCAAAAAGATAGTTCACAAAAAATAAGAAATACGGTCACAAAATCTAGCCATTAAGTCTGACTTTTATTCTAAAGGCAACATAAGTTTTTAATACTTCTGTAGGAAGGAGATACTGGGTTTTTATTTCAGATGCTGACTCTGGAATCATGAGACATTGTAGGAAGAAGGAAAGGCAGTAACAGCAATGAAGCCACATAACTGAGTGTCCTGGGATCCATGACTGGGGCCAGAAATAGGACCTGGTGAACTGGATACCATGATGACACAGATGACGTGCTCTGGGGAGAAATATGGCCTTATGAATCACTAGGTGTATGAGGAGGAGATAAAAGATGGTTCCTTGATTGGATAGCATTGTAGGAACAGTGATGGAACAATTCCAAGGATGGGATAGGTTGAAAAAATTCTCCTTAAATATTATATTGAGTTTGACATGATACATTTGTGTTATGGAAAAATGTGTGTGTGTGTGTGTGTGTGTGTGTGTGTGTGTGTGTGTGTGACATGTGCATGCATGTATAACTGGAATAGAAGGTCTTGAATGGAGATTAATATTTAAGAACATTTCTTATCTATCCTATGTGAAGATGTCATTTTTAACTTGTGCCAATCTCCGTGTTTTCCAAGACTCTTGGAATTTGACACAAATTTTCATTGTCATATTCTTCCTGTCTACCTCCAGATTTTAAAATGTGTTTCATGATAACCAAAAGTTCCTATGTGGACACACAGCCCAGAGGTGGTTG
>CABHPQ010138143.1:0-25608 GCA_902168405.1 Peromyscus aztecus
TTAGTTTCTTCATTTTAGAACCTTGAGTTAAAAATGCTTTGAATGACATGAGACAATGTTCTTAAGATATGTTTCTGATGTGGAACATAGTTTAAACAATAGAATTATCACCAGCATTATTAAGGGTATAGATCTATGGTAAAAGGAAAGTGCAGAGAGATGGTGGCTGCCATCATTTGTACCGCAAGCTGTTGTATTTGTGTTGGTATATGTTGGTGGGGGACTGTTTGTGGCCCATTGCTTACAAAACTTGTTACAAAACTTGTGGGAAGTGATATATTGCTGGATTTGTGTCCTCTGAGAATTAGATCTTTCTGGTTCTGGCTTCTTTAACTTTTTTTTTTCCATATGAGAAGCCATTAGTTCATGTTCTTGCCACCAGGGAACCTGTCTGCCATGGCCTTCTCACTGCCATGGGCTGAGAGATCTCTGAAACTCTTTGCCAAAATCCAATTCTCCTGCTTTATGGTACTTTCATCACGTCATGTCACAGTTGTGAGACTAGTAAACACACATCTGTGTGTTCAGATCCAGGCGACTATGAGTTTCTTGTGCATGCCAGGCACTTCAGAATGAAAGAAAGCATCATTTCCAATTATGCAGGAACCATAGGGTAAATCAGGGTATCCCAGCCAAAGGGAACTTGTGATATTCTTGATATAATGCAGTGAGACTACCATGGGACGTGTATAGCAGGGTACCTGGAAAAGGTTGTTAGGACAACTGACAAATGCTTCCGCAATAGAAACCTTGAAAAAATACGTTCCAGTGGAGAAGAAAGCTCCTGAAAATGAGATAATTCAGGCATCTGAAGGATACAAGTGAACAAAACCTCCAAAGTCAGTGGCATTGGCTGATTACTGTCAAGTTGTTTTGATAGCTAGCAGAGGGATAATGAAAAGCTAAGGACCAGCAATTAAAGGCTAAAGGTAAGACTCAGAGTGCCTTTTTGTTAGAATGAAGAGGCTTTTATTTCTTGTTGTGGAAGAGTAGACAGTGCTGAGGAGTAAGGTGAAGTTGCTGAGTTCCAGGGACATTTAAATGCTCCATCTCAGAGGATCTACAATGCTAACTTTCAGATATAGCCTTGAACTTGGGACCCTGAAATAAGATGGGTTATGCATATATCAACCCAAGGATCTTGTCTCTGCATTCATATCTCGGACCCTAAGTCTTGCAGAGCTCAGTCTTTCATTGTAGGAGCACATTTGTCACTTATAATGGGGCACTGAGGAAGTTTCTTCTCAGGACAACAGCTGCAGTGTCTCTCTAAGGAGCTATTAGCAACTGTATTCCAAGATGCCAGGTCAGCTGTCCGATGACACAGAGGAAGGCTACCCAACAGGTAACAGAAAATACACATGTGTCACAATAGACAAGTTGCCTGAGAGTAGAACTCCATGAAGGAAGTCAAGTAGAAGAAAGATGTAAAGGAAATTTTCTGCTTTGAGGTACTTTCTAAAGACACAAGATTCAATATCTCAGAAGAGACACTGGAAGGGGGAGTAAATTCACTAATGGGCTCTTTTAGGAAGTTAATCAAAGTGATAGCCAGTGTTGCATGGAATGAAAATTAGTAAGTTGATGAAAGAATAAGAATGTGGGAGGTAGACATATTATAATTGGTATGTCAAGTAAAAACAGTAGCAGGGCTGGGAGACAGCTAAGTTGGAAAAGCACTTGCCTTGCAGTCTTGAGGACTCAAGTTTGAATTCCAGTATCTATATAAAATCCACGTGCTGAAGCAACAGTCACAGACCCCTGGGGCTCACTGCTCAGTCAGCCTGGCTTACTTGGTGGGTCCTAGGTCACTTGGAGTTCTTGCCTCAAAGAACAAACACCATCACCACCATAAACACCATCACCACCATAAGCACCATCGACAAAACAATGCTGGGCAGCTCCTGAAGAACTATACCTAATATTGTCTTTAGTCTTCCAAGTGTGCTCACACATGAATGTCTATCCCCTTACACACATACATAAACATGTAACTGAATGCACACACACACACACACACACACACACACACACACACACACACACATGCACACACAGAGAATAAGCAAAATGACATGAGATGAGGAGGATGCCCAGGTATGAACCACTCAGAAGAGTTCCAGCTCCACTTTAATGTTATTTGTTCTGCAGATGATAACCAAGAATCTGAGAGGTGGTTAATCTCAGTGTTATACTTCTTGCTTTCCTTGGAGATTACCAGTTCTGAAACAACAGTGGATTGGCATCACAGCCACAGAAGAAGCCATGAAGCTGCCATTGCCATAAGAAAGTGTAGCTATGGATAGAAGGCTTTCCTCCAATGAAATATAGAAGTGGTTCATAGCTCATGGCAGTCTGAGGATCAAATAGATCAGTAGATAAACAATGTGTTTCTTACACAAATTCCCAACAAAATGAAAGAGTTGGAAGGGAACTGAGAGATGTTTCCGAATTTACTTTCCTTGGGTTCTAGTCAGTTTTTAAACCTAAAATCTATTTACAGAATCACTTTTCATCTACACATTTGTGCATTTGCTGTCTCTTTCTTTCTCTACCTCTGTCTGTGTCTTTGTCCTGTGTCTATGTTTCTCTCTCTGTGTCTCTTTCTCTCTTTCTCTCTGTCTCTGTCTCTCTCTGTCTCTCTGTCTGTCTGTCTGTCTGTCTGTCTGTCTCTCTCTCTCTCTCCACATATGTGTGTTTGGACAAGAACATAAAGCCTTTACTCCATTCTCATGAAGGAAAATGGCAGGTACTGTAGAACTCTATGGATTGCTCAGAGTCCAGGGAAGATGGTACGTCTGGCATGGAATATCTGAGGGAAAAAAAATCTATGTACATTATATTCTTATATCTGTTAATTTTATTCCTCTATGACAAAATTCTATTTATACAGCTACAGCTCCACTAGGCACTCAGGGCAGGAATAAATCTAGATACACCAAGCTCTTTATCCATCTACTTTATTTCTTTGGGGTGAAATCCTGTCTACATAGCTTCAGTTCCATCCTGACACTCAGTTTGTCTTTGTCCCCTCTTTTACTACCCTCTCATAGTCCTGCTAACAACTAAGCTCTTATGCTTCCAGCCTCATCTTCATCCTGTTTCTTCACCCTCCATCTCTACTTACTCCTGTCTCCGATGAACTCTACAAGAGTTCTGCCTTACCATCTACAAAACCTCTGTGTTCTTCCCTTCTCCCTGGTCATGCCTTCTGTCTCCTCTACAGAAAACACCTGTTCCTTCTTCCCCTGACCATGAGGTATTCTGCCTCCTCAGGAATGTTTCTCCACCCTACCTTCCACCTTGATATGTAAAAACCTCTTTTGTTTTCAGTCAATTGCTCTGGAGAGCCACTAGGCCTCAAGGAAAGGGGATGATCTGAGCTTCATTTGCACAAGAAACGAAGCTATGCCTCTACCTCTAGCTTGGCTTTGCCTACTGACCTTATACAAGTACTGGCCTGAGCAGGAAGTTCACATACACATTCTATGGGAATTGTGAGCACTAGAAATTCATAACAAGGCACAGCTGAATATTAAACTGTGTAACACCAAATAGTCCATGCTAGATGGCTTCCCACTTGACTGGCCTTTGGCCTGGTCAAGGTATAGTTTTAATACACAGCTGGACTCCTTATAACATATTTTTGTGGCTCGCTACAGAACTCTACATGCTTGACTTTCTTCAGATGCAGAAAAGGAAAATCCTAAGCTAAAGCATCTTGAATATTGTCAGTAAATACTTTGTTTCTTCATATTGATATGATCTTCTTATACTCTTAGCAGAGAGGGAAAAGCTAGTGGTCCAAAGTTGCACTCAATTTAATATTCATGGGATCCAAAGTTTCTTTACTTCTTTTCTTCTCTCTCTCTCTCTCTCTCTCTCTCTCTCTCTCTCTCTCTCCCCCCCCCCTCTTAAAAATCTAAGACCCATGGCCTATCTAATACAACTTCACTCAGGAGGGTTCTAGCCACCCATAGGCCAGCCACAAGGCCTAGGCTTGTGGGAAGACGTCTGCTGGCAGTGCCAGACAGGTGGGTCCCATAATGATGAATAAATGTGTGGTGGAGAAATGGGAGGGAAAGTGAAACAGAATCACTCATGTGCAGTGGAGAGAGTCAGAACAGAACAAGTGAAGTGGAGGCAGTGAGGAGTAAGCTGATGTTGGAAGCCTGCTTGTTACCTGGGACCATGGTGACTTTAAGGCCTGGGCTGCTTCCAAGGGCCATGTCTGGATCTATGGCCCTACAACAGTACAGCAGCCAGGGTTTGAGTTGACTTCTGCGACATCTGTTGCAAGGGGGGTGGGGAGTGGGCACATGCGGTTGGGTCTGATAAGCTGCCTGGGATCATGTTGATGCCCAAGGGCAATACTGCAGCTTAGTGTGGAATGTCTTTTGTATGCTGTGAATACGTGTGCGTCCCATTGGATAATAAATAAAGCTGTTATGGCAAAAAAGCTTACAGCCAGGTGGGAAATCCAAGCAGAGAGACAGAGACAAGAAGAGCAGGTTGGAAGACACTAGCCTGCTTCCAAAGGAGTAACAAGATGTCAGCAGACCTGTAACACCATGGTCACATGACAGCATATAGATTAACAGGAGGGGTTAATTTAAGATGAAAGAGCTATTAGCAAGAAGCTGAAGCTATAGGCCATACAGTTTGTTATTAATACAAGCCTCTGAGTTATTTTATTAGTGGCTGCAGGACCATGGGTAGAAGGGATTCATCTGGACTGCTGTGCAAGGCAGGACTGGAGAAATTTCCAGCTACATTTGCTGCTCAAAGTGGTACTCGTAATCCCACTGAAGTCTCCAGAAGGGAGATGGAGCCCCCACAATGACTCTATTGATCCAGAAAGATGCCATTGTACCTAAGAACATTACTCAATGATCAGCTTTGGGCTGAAACCTCTTCATGACAGTTCTAAGATGAGATGGTCCATCATACTGTGAGACCAAAATGAACCATCTTAGAAATAAGACCAGCCGGGTGGTGGTGGCGCATGCCTTTAATCCCAGCACTCGGGAGGCAGAGCCAGGCGGATCTCTGTGAGTTCGAGGCCAGCCTGGGCTACCAAATGAGTTCCAGGAAAGGCGCAAAGCTACACAGAGAAACCCTGTCTCGAAAAACTAAAAAAAAAAAAAACCAAAACACCAAAATGCTTTCACCCAAAAACTAAGGCCTAAGATTTCTCCTTCTAGGAATAGGCCATTAGTTACTGAAACCAGTCAGTTCAGATTCCAGAAACCAGGAAGTGTAAAAGTATAGAGTCACAAGGTAGTCACGAGGTAATGCCTGCTGGACTATGGAATGTCCTCTCCCTGGTTTCCAGGGTAACTGACCATAAAAATGTCCCCACCTGAGGGCAGCCAATGAGCAATGGTGGCGGGCAACCACCCCCTTAGAAGTAAGATTAAGCCATGATTTCTAGAAAGCCCCTAGAAGCGAGCCAATCAGAATTGTAGCCGTACTAGCACCCCTAACCTTGTGATTTTTCCCTTTAAAAACTGAGCTTGCAGACAGGTGGGCACTTCCTCCAGCCTCCACTGCATTGGATGTATTGGACAAAGTCCCTGCCTAGGCTTGTATTGCTTTTTGATATCCAGAATTAGACCTTGCTTTTGCATTCTGGCATGCTCGTCTTTGGTGGTCTCTCTGGGGGTCACAATCTGGGCACAACAATACTACACCTCCAGCCAGAATCTCAGACAATCTTACCCACGACTCTGAGACTGGCTGCAGACTCTGCAGCTAGCCCTGTAGAGACCTAACTATCTAAGTTTTCTTACAGGAACCCACAGAGATACCATAGAACAGCAGGAAGCAATTCTAAGAAAACAACATCCCCTCTCCCAAAGGTTTCATTTTCCTGAGGTTTATGGATAGATGGTTATAGGTTTGGGGGTGGAACAATAAAATTTAGACTCAGTATTCTCCTCTAGAAAAGAAAAGGGGAGTAGATAGGTATGGTATATTAAGGTAGATTATTATATCTACTAGTAAACTGTTTTAGCAAACTATCAGTCTTGATTAATTTGCACTGATATGAATTCTTGTATATTGATACAAATGTAAACTATTCTTATATTTCTATTTAAGATAATTTGTTTATTGATACAAATGCAAAACTATATTTGTTGCATTTAACATATATTTCTACTCCTATCTGATCCTGAGAGAATGTTGGGTTTCTAGACATTTCTGTTTGGAAATTTGTCTTCTTCTTGGCACAAAATGGCCTGCTAGGCAAGGAATTGCCATTGCCTGGACTGCTGACAAGAAAAATGACTACTAATCTCTGCTAAGATAGGGTAAAATGGTCTTTTAAAATTCCTGCTTCTGAAAAATATCTGTTAGATATTCTAGGCCTGTAGCCAAGTTGGATGCCCCAATGATGCTGAAGAAACTTTAGGTGACCGTCCAGGCTGCCAGCTGTCTCTGTCTATTCTTGAAAGAATTTTGGAAATTGCTTGCTTGCATTTTCCATTTTCACAGGTATTATTTTCCTACTCAGGTCTTTGATGGAGTTGAAGACTAAATAATTATAGTTACAATCTTCTCATATCTTAGCTAGAACATATTAGTACTAGAGTTAGAATCTTCAAGATAGGACAGCTATTGGAATAATCTCAGTAATTTGCCATTTACCCATGTTTTGGACATTTCTGGACATTTAACATGTCTTTCTTGTTTGATGTTATTCTTGGTTGTAGTTCCATTTTTGTTTGTTATTACCCTTGTTTTTCTTTGACAATACTTGATAATCATTCTTATTGCATATAGTTTGCATTAAGTTTAGAACCTTCTTATTTAGACAAAAAAAGGGGGGGGGAATGTAGTGGTATTTGCTCCACCTGTGACCTTGGGCTACAGGGACTGAAGGAGACAGTGCTTCCTACCATTGTATGTGACCTCTTAAAAGGAGAGGGAGAAGAATCACATGCCCCTTCTCCCTGCTCCTGCTTGTAAAGCCGGATCACTCCTGATCAGATCAGATGACAACTTCAGCTGTCTACTCCATTCTGTATTCGTGAGTATATTTCCTCAGTTTACCTTAATAAATTTCCCTAACACTTCTTAAATAGACTCCCTTGGATTTAGCAGCTGGGGCCATACAGTACCCAGTGCCATAATGATGTTTGGGCCAGGACTGTTAGCTGGGGGCCATATCTGGGTCCAACTCTATGGCAGCTGAGGTCTATGTTGAAGATCAAGGCTTGTATTGCCACCAAAGGTCACAGGGAACCCCTGGGTTGTGGCCTGAGACATGTGGCCTTATTGGCATCCAGGCCACATCCATCTTGATCTGAGTGACTGGTGCTTCTACCCAGAGCCAGGATGTTCGTCAGGGCCAAGCTGCTGCTGAAATCAGAGGGTCATGCTGAGCCGACCCTGCCCTTTACTGGCCCTGGGAAATTTGCCCCTGACACTTGTTGGACAGTGAAGCACTGGAGCTGGTTCTGACCCTCACAGGAGAGCTGGCCCCACACTGGGGAGGGACGGCCCCACCCCTCACCATGGGTGAGGGAGAACTGACCCTGATGGCATGGGTGTAGGAGAGCTGGCTTCACCCCCTCATCTGTAGCAGGTAGCCCCAGTGGCCAGGACTGACCAGTTCAGCTACCACCCAGGCCCACAGTTAGGCCTTGGGTTGGCCCACCCTAACATCTACTTCATCTAGGACTTGCTGGAGTTCTTGAAGGGACTGGTCCTATGGAATGATACTCACAGGATCTCCATGACTCAGGGCAACAGCAGGATATCCAAGAGGAGTTTCAGTGAGCGTCCTGTGATGATGGTGTACCAGAAACCAGAGGCCTTGAACCAGACCAAGGACTTACTGCAATGAACATTTGCCAGTAAGGCTGATTGGACAAAAGGGTGTACTGTATGATACACCAGGACTTCCAATGCCATCAGGATGAGTGAAGAGGTTTTGGAGAAGTGTGGAAGATGGAGGAGCAAAGAGAGGATTTATTATTTGCTTTGTTTTGTTTGTGTTTGTTTGTTTGTTTGCTTGCTTGTTTTGGTTTAGTTTAGTTTTATTTAAAAAATATTTTTTGAGGATACTATAGTGGTGAGCAGAGGATATGGGGGGACTAGAAGGTGAGTAGAATTGGGGTGCATGATGTGTAGCTAGAGTTTTCCTGCCTGGCCCACAATCAGGACAACTCTCTCACCTGCCAGTCCCACAGCCGCTCAGACCCAACCAAGTAAACACACAGAGACTTATATTGCTTACAAACTGTATGGCCATGGCAGGCTTCTTGCTAACTGTTCTTATATCTTAAATTAACCCATTTCTATTAATCTATAAGTTGCCACGTGGCTTGTGGCTTACCGATATCTTAACATGTTGCTTCTCCTCACAGCGGCTGGCAAAGTCTCTCTCCTCAGCCTTCCACTTCCCAGAATTCTCTTCTCTGCTTGTCCTGCCTATACTTCCTGCCTGGCTACTGGCCTATCAGCATTTTATTTGTACAGAGCGATATCCACAGCAATGATGTGAAATTCCCAAAGAATCAATAAATAAATTACATTAAAAAAATTTTGAAAAATAAAAGAATCTGAAAGGGTGAAAGGGGTGTTGGTGGTGGTGGCGCACACCTTTAATCCCAACACTCAGGAGGCAGAGGCAGGAAGATCTCTGTGAGTTCATGGTAAGCCTGGTCAACAGAATGAGTTCCAGGACAGCCAGGGCTACACAGATGAACCCTGTCAAAAAAAAAAAAAAAAAAGCAAAACCAAAAAAAGAATCAGTTATTTTCACCTTTTAATTTAAAATTTCTTTGTAATTTGACTTTTATTGGCCAAGAGTATTATTTTCAACTTCCAAAGTTGACATATCTATAATATTCTAGATCAATGCTCATGTTTTGTTGGTCAGTGACAGGGGAAACATCCACACATCTTTGCAGACAACTGTCATTGTCATGTTGCATATTTCCACACAACCTGATTTTGCATTCCCGGGACAGAATAACAAAAGGAGGAATTTTCTCAGATGATAGTGATCTGCTGCTAGACACCTAGTATAAAGGTCCTTGATGTATAATATTTGAGCATTCCTGTGTACCTTAAATACAGTAATTTCTGTAAATCTTGATGTTTCGGGAGTTGGCGATACACTGTTTAATGAACCCATTACATATGAAGTTTTAACACAGCATTCTGCGCCTGTGTGGGTTTTTGTTTCAGTTTTGGAATTGCTGATTGCTTTGTCTCAATTTTGTGGCGAGACGCACTCCAGCAGTCCTGCAATAGCCGTCCTCTTCCCTGCACTTTGCCCTTCAATTTTCTAGTGACATTTCCTAGAGTGTAAGCCTATGGCTTCCCGGGGAATCTCCAAGAATCTGATTTAAGGGCGATATTCTTAATATACCATTTGAGAATGCATGTTCAATATCCTTGCCTAACCCTTCTCAGATCACTTATTATTATGTATTGTGCACTTCATATGATAGACAACTAGAAGCATCATCGACTTTTGCAGTTTTTCAATTGACCTTAATGCTCAGAGTGTCTCAGCCTTTTCTTTTCTTCCATAGTACCTACCACAAAGGAAGACTATGATAGGGTTTACATTCCACGGGTTTTAACTCAAGAGAGACAGAACATGTCACCACTTCGACAGATATGCATGATCTTTGAAATATAGAAACCTCAAAACAATTTCTACTTTTACCAGGAAACAACTGACTGATTAAAGAATATTGGACTAGGACAGACCCCAGTTCTTCATAAACAAAAATAAGATAATTCGAATACACTTGCCACAAATAATAAATAGCAATTGAGAAAAAGAATTCAACATTACACTCTGATATTTTATGAGTAGTCTTGATTTCTTTACCTGACTAGACAAATGAAAAATATCCCATAAATACTATTCCTATCAGAATAAACAGTGTCATCCAAAGAGATGCATCCAACAAAAAGGTAGAAATATGATATTTATAAAAGATGAGCATTGTATATGTTTATAACAATACCTGTAGCCTATAGTCATGTTTTAATTCAGAAACAATCTCATATGATATTTTTATCATAGACAATGTGACAGATCTGAGCTGGGAGGCAGTATGAAGTTCAATACATCTGCAAGAACTCAGTCAGTAAAATGAGTATAACTCTCCATGAAAATTTATATATTTTGATGATGACTCACCTCCTTTCATTACCAGCAGTGAATCACATCGTCCTTCACAATGTTAATTAATTTATTTATTCACTATAGATTTTTTTTGATCCCTGAATCTCTAGCAGTAGCAATGCAGGGAAGAGTAGCATGCTCATTTCAAGGACACACTTGCAAGAACACAAATGGAGGCAGATATATGATAGTTCACCATGGTGAATTCGTTAAGAATCACACTTAGGGTTCATGTAAGGGTTTGGTGCTGCCCACTTGTAGGAAGTTCTGCAAGTACATGGAAGACCCTTAGTTCAATCCTCAATAGGAAATAAGAGTCACAATCAACTACAGAAAGTATTTTATGTGAGTGAGTAATTGAAATCTTTCCAGCTTTTCATGCCAAGCTTTCCATGCCAAGCTGAATAGAAAGCTCTCTCTCTCTCTCTCTCTCTCTCTCTCTCTCTCTCTCTCTCTCTCTCTCTCTCTCTGTGTGTGTGTGTGTGTATGTGTGTGTTTGTATTTCTAAAGTTGTTTAAAAAATATCCAACATATGGAAGAAAAAATATTTTCCATTGTTCTTATAAAACACGAGATATTTTATAGTAGAGGAAACATGTATTGGACTCAAGGTTTAAACAGACCACCATTTTTCCCTGTTGCTTTTGGTTTGTATATCAAAGAGCAACATCATGTCAGAGACAACTGTTTACCCCATGGTGGACAGAAAGCAGAGAAAAAGTAAGAGGTCTATGTCACAGCATTATTTCCAGAGATATTCCCCATATAACCTAATATCCCCAGTAGGTGCTACTTTGTAAATGTTCTTTCATCTTCCATTAGTACCACAGGCTGGCAAACAAGTCTACCAAATATAATGTGTGGGAAAAACTTAATGCCAAACTACAGCACCAATATTTATTCCATTAAAACATATAATAAAATTGAAGCAGATCCAGCCAGATGTTTCACAATGGATCATATTGTGAAGATAATTTTAATCTGGCTAAAGAAGTTAGGTTTGACATTCAAAGTAAATAAAAGATGGAAGGCACCATTACTCTCAAGTAGTCAAGAAAAAGTTGTGTTCTATGTGGATCAATTTAGTGGACCTGGGAAAATAAATTGGCTGGAGAAGGCAGGGTGAGTAACAAATCTAGTTTTTTTTATAATGTTAAATATAGTAGATCATTAGGTAAAGTTTGAGTTGACGTGTAAATGAAAAGAACAGTAGATGTATATGATAAGTGAGAAAGAAAAGACACTGGCAGATTTAATCTAGCTAGTGTAGGAAGGTGGGATAGGGAACAATTTAGTACGAGTCAGGTTTCTTCTTTGTGTGTTCTAGAACAGCAGATGCAAGGTGAAGGTGATGGGCTGAACTTCACAGCTGGTGTACTCAAGAAGTTTCTAGGAAATCCAATGGAGATACTTAGCAAACTTATTGAGCATATACCCATTGTACTCTGGAACTGTGCAGAATGGTGTGGATAGAAAGGAGATTTAATAGGTAAAAGTATGTTTCCATGTTAAAAGAGGTTGATAATCTTTACAATTTTCTAAAGAATCCGTTAAGAGAGACAAAAAAAGAGTTTCAGATGAAGAAAAAAAAAATCTAGGTAAGAATCAAAAGTGAGTTAGAAGAACCAGGAGGGAAAACAGTCCTTGGTTCTACGGATGCAGAATGTATATGAAGAGATATTTAAATTCTCCTCATGTTTAGGCTAGATAAACATAAATTCCACTAAAGTTGGCAATCATATTTTTATGAACATTCCCCAGAAGTATTTTTTGGGGATAGATGCTAGATCACTACGGCCCATGAATTGCTGGTGGGGATGTATACTGTTCCTTCAGGGTACATGCTTGAGATGGAAGGCAACAGAGATCACAAATCAAAAGAACTTCATATTAAAAGTTGGAAACTTGCAATGGTTACAGCATAATAGGAAGAAACTGCAGAGGCAGTGATTTCTAGCATAGAAAAAAGAAAAAGATGGATGAAATGTACTTTTGAGCTGAGAACTGAATAATGTATATAGAAGTAAATCTTTGAAAATGATAGATCAGAGGAGAAATATATCTGTAGATTAAGAATAACATATACATGATAAAAACATAGTTGGCAATGATCATTATAGAATGTGATGGGACTCATGTTGCCAACAAAATCTAAGAAGTCATGACTTCTATTTCAAGTCAGATTTTAAATAGTTTATTTTTCATACGTCATTGAGATTCATATGATTATGAACACTAGAAACTAGGATTCATTTATTGATAAAGAATTGAATGTTAACTTTAGTAGATTGATGTTGCAAATGTATGTTATAAATTATATATATAATATATACACATATATAGATATGAATATATGTGCATCTACTATGTGTTAAACAGAAATAGTCAAATAAAATTGCCTCTCATAGTCATATACAAACACCCTGTATATTGTTTTCAATTATTTATGGGTACATGCAAATGTATTTATTGAATACTTTAATGTATATCTCATTTGGTAATATGTTTTTAATAAGCAGTAGAGTTGAAAACAAAACAAATGTTTTTGCATCACTAGTTCAGAATAATTTTAGCTCTGTTATATTCATTCTCAACCAGCTGTCTGTTAAATCTTTTTCTTGCTATCAGCAGGGGTATGGTTAATGAATGTTAACCAAGGCATATTTTTTAGAAAAGAGAAAAGGAAGCTCAAAAACACCACAGAATTTGAAATGACTCAGTATGAAACTTTGCACATGAATATACTCATTATTCTTTTCAATCATCTTCTTTACTTTTCTGAGGGAATTTGTTGAGACATCTTTTGAAATGCTGCATTTGACATAGTAAATCCAAAATGCCTCATTTAATTCAGTTTCCAGTCTAATCAATAAAGCCTTAAAATGTTAGCAAAATTATAATATTGCTTACCTTAACAAATTTCCCACATTGTGCTGTGATTTAAACAAATTAGATATTTCTCATTTTATCTATATTTTCTTTCAAAAAATTGCAGGAAATTCCTTGATTTGGATACTCACTTATGGGAGAATGCCTTTAGAATCTTAGAATAACACATACAATATGACTTTGTTGCAAATCATAAGTGCATACAAAGAGAGTGAGTAACTCTATTAATGGGAAAATAGAAATATATTATTGGAGAGGATATCTGGGTCAGTCCTTCTAATTAGAAGTATAAAGAGCCCAGAACTGAAATTTGCATACTTAGCATGTTGTATAATCAAAATATTTTAAGCAAATATAAACTCAAAACCACATACATTAGATGACATGAAAACACTTATTAAAATATTTAGTAAAGAAAAGGAATGGTTTGCTTTCCTCCTAAGGGAATCACTGTTGTATTCTACAAGTATTCACACTCTTTGCTCCACAAGAAGATACACTATGTGATTAGTTTAAAAAATAACTTTCATCCTTTCAAAATAGTTCAGAAAAAAATCTCAGCCAATGATATGCTTAAAAAATGTAAAGAAATATGAAACACGCACAGAATTGAAAAAGTGAGCTTTGTTCAGATGTTTTCAAATGATTCCTTGGTGATTGGATTTCTTTACACTGTTCCTTATCCCATAAACATCATATTGTTCCCTGTACCAGGAACCTCAAGTACATAACTTCATTATCCACACTGAACCTCTATCTACTAAAGACTGCTTTGCTTCTCAATCCTGTCAAAGACAATCTTGTGTATTTCCTCATTAATCCTGAAAAATCAATGTTTCTGTAAATTTCAAGTAATGACTTTTTAAGGTCAAGCCATGTAAACACAAAGTACTTGACAATATTTGCATTCTTAATAATTAATTTTTATCAATACAAGCAAAAGAGTGGCTTATGCAAGGACATTGGATGTTGTTTGTGTGCCAAGATTAGTTCAATGTCTTAATTTTGAGACTTTGAACTATCATTTAAGTTATTCATTTTGATCATGTTTCTTAATTTTGTATTGCTGTGAAGATACACCATGACCTATTCAAATTATAGAAGAGTTTATTGGAGGTTAATAGTTGTAGAGGGTTAGAGTACTGAAAGCTCACATCCTTATCTGCAAGTAGTAAGAAGAGAGAGCCAATTGGGAATGACACAGGCTTTTGTAATGTAAAAGTCCACTCCCACTGACACACCTTCTCCAAGGCCATGCCTCCTAATATTTCCCAAACTGGTCCATCAACTGGGAACCAAGAATTCACATATCTGAGCCTATGGGGACCATTCTCATTCAAAGCACTATAGCATGAATACAGATGCACTTGGTAAATGACACATAGATTCATACCTAAAAGCTGTGTGTATGAAGAAATTTACAATGATAATAAAGAGTGCATAGGGCTAACACTGGAAAGTCTGGGTCAAGGAAACCTTGAATTTTGAGGCTGAAAACAAAATTATTAGATTAGAAGAGTGGTAAGATGGGTATTCTAGGTAGTCAGGTTCTTTTGAAGATAAAATAGAGTGGATGGAATATGAAGAGACAATAAACAGGCTCATCACAATTATTGATATTGACCGGGGAACTGACAATGATTCAGAGTTTAATTTAAAGTTGGATCACTATCATTTTCCTTCACTATAAGTGATAATATAGTGGCTGATTTGATAAGTTGCACAGATTTGATAAAATCAGGATGAAGGATATATTTGAGTGTTTATCAAAGAGTAGAAACTCAAGAAGAGGAAGCTATTGTTAAGTATATTAACAGTTAACCAAGTTATCCAAAGCAAGTCTTCTGATAAGCACTGTCCTAGAGCCAGAAAGACAAATGCTACATGTTCTCTCTCACATGTTGATGCTAGCTTTGGATGTTTAGATATGGGTCTTAAATTGGAGTGTCCATAGAACCCGAGAAATTAATAAGGGTTCATGGGGCATATCTCAATTGAGAGGACAGAACACAAGTGATGTGGAGATGGGAAGGTGAAGAATAGAGCAGGAAGAATTAAGTAGGGTAAGAGAAAGTAACCAACAGTCTCCCTCATCTGGGAATTCTGTGAGCTATAATAATGACAGGGCAAATGGCGCAGTAGTGGCATGGAGGTTTTGGTATTAACCAGTCGTTTACTTCATCTTCTGCTTGAATGAGTTTGTTTCTCTCTGAGTACTAGTTTTTCACTGTGAATCAACACATATGCTCCTTTATCTGTAGTTTTTAAAATTTAGATATTTTGATTGAGAATCCCATTACTGCAACAATCCCTATAATGTTCACAAAAATCAAAAATAAAACTGGCATTATAGTATGTCTGAAAAACTAAATTAAATAATGCAATTCCATGCTTTGTGTAGAGCAGAGCAGTTACATGTTTTTATGAAATTGCCTTTCTTTTTTTTTTTTTTGTCCATTCATTTCATCATGGGAATATCTACTGTCTCCTAAATAATATAGCCCTCAAATCTCTATTTCTAACTTGATGTCTCTAGCAGCAAGGTACATACCTGTAGTACTTGTCTCATAATATTTTTTGTTAGTAAGCCCCCAAGTATAAACACTTTTCCTTAAAACTAGTCATATCTGGCCAGGCGGAGGTGGCTCATGCCTTTGATCCCAGCACTCGGGAGGCAGAGCCAGGAGGACCTCTGTGAGTTCAAGGCCACCCTGGTCTACAGAACGAGATCCAGGACAGGCACCAAAACTACACAGAGAAACCCTGTCTTGAATAACCAAAACCAAAACCAAACCTAACCAAAACAAAAACAACAACAAAACCTAATCATATCTGATTTACCATGTGAAATTATTCATTTTTACCCTAATCTGTCTTCCTATATATAATGCATAAGCAATAGAACATTTCTAAACCAATTTTTATCAGACATAATTATTAATATAAAATTACTATTTTACCAGGTTGTAATTCTAGAAATTTGTTCGTGTAGAAGTTATATATATATAACATTTATTAGTTATATTTGTCTATAATTATATTGCTGAAGTACCATGTAACTTTTACCAACTATTTACGAATAATTTACGAACTATTATATGATACCAGGTGATTTAAAAGAAGACAAAGTTTTCTTAACTCTGAAACGGGGAAGTGCTGGGCTGATAGTTGTGAAAGAAGCTGATAGTGAGCCACAGGCTGCTGATGCTGGGGTTGCATATTATTACATGCAACATATTATATATTTATGAATGAAAGCTAAAATAACTTTTAGATCTATGCAATTTTTATTATTCGTCTAACTGTATTCAGAATATCACTATTAAAATATACTTAATCCTCTTAAAATTCATAAATTACAAAAAAGTCTATATTTTATATTGGTGTTCATTGATTACATGAGAGTACTTCATTCATTATAATGGAAAACAACCAACATAACCATAAAATTTTTGGCTTTGATATACTTATTTTTTCCATTGGTTGAACTTTTTAGGAGAATAAACTTATTTTTTATATATTTATATGATACCATACCTAGAATTGTCACTTGTTTTCAAAAATAATGTGTTTGCTTTCTATGAATAATATACAATCTCATTATTCACAGCCTGTGGCTCACTATAAGCATATTTCATATTTATCAACCCAGTACATTGCCATTCTACAGTTAAAAATGGCTTTTCACTTAAATGACTTAATGTCATACATTATTTATTGTATTCATAATTTCTGACATATTATTTTATCAATATTTATAAATTTGGATGTTATGTGATGATTATCTTATATATTAACATATATTAACTACTATAAATTAAAAAGTCCTTTAAAAGTTGTGGTCTCACAAGAATTCCACAATTCTTCCTTAATGTTACATATAATGTTATCTTTCCAAAATTTAAGATTATAATAAAATAAATCTGAGTTGTATTTTTTTGTGAAAATTCAATATTGTCCCTTCCTTAAGCTAACTTTGACTTTATTCTAAGAGGTACTCAGAAGTATTTGCAGTTCAAATGAAAAATATGAAAAAAAAATCTTTATGGCTGTATGAAATTGGAACTATGCCTTTTAAACTGGTTATTTAAATACAAAATTAGTATGCATTTCTAACTGACTTCCTTTAAAGCATTTCACAATAACTTCAAGTGGTCAAACCACTTTTCCATTTCCCTCTCTTACCTTCCATGCTTGCAGAGCTAAAAACTCAATGTGATTCCATGGATTCATGGTTGCTAGTCTATGAATGACAGGCAAGAAACAATTTCTGCCAGAAGACCAGAGAGTATCACAGAGGAATGAAGAGATCATCTATATACATGCTATAAACTCTGAGTCTGGATGATCAAAGAAGTTTTAATTGAAGGCAAAATTCCTTGGCATGAGTTCTTGAATGCTCTGTGTTCAAGAGAAAAAGTGTTAATCATACGTTAAATTTTAAAACTTAAAATTAAGCCATAAAACTACTTCCCTTAAAACACTACATGGTGTTATCCAATCATGATACTCCATGGTTCTGACTAATTACTAAAAATAATATTTACATACATCTTCATTAATATATGGGTCAATTTAAAAACTGTAATATAGATGATAATGTCACTGACTTTCTTTATCTTTGTGGGATTACTTAGAAATTACCTGATATTATTGTTGTTTGAAGTAATTTATTAATTTTAATAAACTGCGATATCTATGATAGACACTCTTGATATTCTGTTTCACAGATTTTAAGATTTATCTTTAAGTTTTAATTACGTGTACATGGAATGGTATGTGCCTGTGATTACAGGTGTCCTCAGAGGTCTAAGGCAGCAGATACCTCAGGAACTGGAATTACAGGGAGTTAGGAGCCTTTTGGGAATGGGAACCAAAAGCACTATACAGTGTTAACCACTGAGTCATCGCTCTGTTCCTTGTTTCTCAGTTGCATATCTAATATTTAGCACTACATTCAAGCAAAAAGACACGACTGATACGCATTAAATGCAGGAATAGGAAACTGATACTTCATTAGTTTTTATTTCAATACTGAAATGTTTTCATACATTATTCACCATGGACCCAAATTATTTGATAAAAGAAGCAGTAAGATCACCACATACCTAAAATGTGACTTAAAAAGGAGCTGTGACTCAAAACTTCCACTGTTCCTGGCAGCATCAGGCTGGCCTCAAGAGACGGTGAAGTCCTTCCTGAGATGTATAATTAACAAGAGCTTGGAGAGAAGCTCTAATTTTCCATGGAAATAAATTCCCCAAATTACAGTTGTCCAGTTATAGCTGAATTTACAAGCTCTGTAGGAACAGCCCTCACGTTGCTGAGTTTTCTACAAACATTTGGATTCCATTTCAAAATGTCGTCTTTGTACTCCCAGTTGAAAGAAGCAAAAAAAAAAAAAAAAAAAAAAAAAAAAAAAAAAAAAAAAAACCCCAAAATTTTTTTTTTTTTTTTTTTTTTTGGGGTTTTATAACTAACAATTTCTTTGCTGGCCAAATGCCCAGCTCTTGCTTACAGTGAGGGAAACTTGGAAGTACTGGCTTACTGTTAACTGTTTCAGCATCAAAAATTCAGAAGCTAAAATAATATAAGATTATTAAAGTTCACTTAAGAAAGGCGAAATGAGATAGAAGACCACAACAAAAGGTGTATTGATTTGAAACTTTTTCCTCAAAAGAAGCAAGATAACTTTGTTGGAGCAAAGCCACAATACAAAATACAGAAGGTACAATGTCAAGTACAACAGCATACTACAGGAGTGAGAGTAGCCTTTGAAAAGTTATGAATCTTTTTTATGTCTATATGCATGTGTGAATGTTCCTAATATTATGGCCATGTACACCTAAGCACAAAGTCCAGAGGTCACCCACATGTGTCATGCACATGGGCTTTGGAAATGAGTTCTCTCCTTAGTCCAGTGATCATCAATTAGAATGGATGGTCAGTTAGTCCCAAGGATCTTCCTGTCTCCACCTCCAGAGACCTAGAATAACAAGTGTGCTTTTCCTTACCAGGATTTTTTTTTTAATGTGGTTTCTGAGGATTTCCACACAGACTTCTTTCTCCCCAGGTTAATTAATTTTTTATTACAATTTTAAGATCCATCTGTAGATGTACTTAGAGATCTTGAATAAGCTGCATGCCATGCACAAGGCTGGATACTACTCTTGAGAAATCTTGCTAGCTCCTGAATTTTCTGAAATGAGTACAAAGCATGACTATAAATAATCTCTTTTGTCTAACATCTCTAAATTTACCTTCTTCAAAGCAGTATTGTCCTCTAAAAGGACATTTTTGTAGAGAGTCTATTTATTCCATTACACAATGAATTTGGAAAAACTTATTGTATTTTCTTGCAAATATGTGAATTGTGCAAAAATGAAAATCAATCTTAGAACTATTAAAAACACAGACTATTTGGGAGCTAAAAATGGCACAGCCCAGCTCCATCACTTACATTATTCATGAGTTTTGGTTCCAAAGGAGTTCCATCTTTTCCTTAAATGAAATCCAAACTTAAACTCCAGAAGTCCTGAGTGAGTCAATAAAGTATACCAAAAAGCTACTTTCAAAAGAGGACTTCCAAAGTGCCTAAAAATTGGCCTGCCCTTGCATTGAAACTGTAAATTCCCACTGAGGATTCTATAATAGAAAAAAGTTGCTTAGATACAGGCTGAAAGAGGTTGTTTGTGTGTGTGTGTGTGTGTGTGTGTGTGTGTGTGTGTGTGTATGTGTGTGTGATGGATATATGAGGAAGTTTTTAAAATTAGTATACAGAGTAATGAGTTTCATTATGCATTTTTTATAATTTATTTTGCTTGATCCTCTTGCCATATTTCTCTCCAATGCTGTCAATTCCCTTCTTATACATAACAACCCCCTTTCTGCCTTTAAGTCCCATGTATTCTATGCCATTGGCATTTTAAAACTATATTTCATAATTATCGGGACAAGGCAAATGTGAGAATCTCTTTATTCTAAAATTTATAACACACAAATGCTTATAAGAAACAGTTGTAATGTACAGATTTCTAAATATTTACTTTGTAATGTTCATAGTTTTGTCTGAAAGTCGGCTGTTGTGGAATTATCTTTTTGTACACTTTGAAGATGCGTCTCTGCCAAGGTGCCTTCTTATTGGTTTAACAAAAAGCTAAACAGCCATTAGCTTGGCAGGAGGAATAGGTGGGACAGCCAGACACAGAGGATGCTGTGAAGAGGAAAGGTGGAGTTGCCAGGATATGCAGAGAAAGCAAGACATGCTGGAGGACAGGTAAAGCTGGGAGCCATGAGGCAATAGGGAGATTAACAAAAATGGGTTCATTTAAGTTATAAGAGCTGGTTTGTAACAAGCATAAGCTATTGACTGAGCTTTTGTAATTCATAAGAAGTCTCCATGATATTGATTTGGGAGCTGACAGTCACGACAGAAAAAAATCTGCCTAAAGTGGACAAATTCATGCCTATGAATGTGCCTAGTGATTAAGGAGAAGCAGGACCATACCATAATCCTTTCATGATATTGACTACCAAGGTAAATTTTATTCTGTTCTTTATAAGTACTAATCTGTGATTCTCAGCCTTGCTACTGTTGCAACCCTTAATACAGCTCCACATGTTGCAGTGATATCCAACCATGAAATTATTTTCATTGCTACTTCATAAACCATGGAACTAATCTAATGATAAGAATGAACTGTCAATATTTTATGTGAAATGAATTTGACTAAGAGAGGTGAAAATATGGCGATCATCAAAACATGGGCAATGTGCCATATGTTGCAGTATGAAAACTTAAAAACTCTGATCAGAAAACAAAATTACTTGTTTTCTTGTTCCACAAATAACCATTTCAATTAGAAGTTGAATTTCCATTGTATAAAATATTCCAGGAACATTTTTCAAATGTTACAATCTATTAATGAGGGAATCATTTTTTTTCATATTTCATTTTCGGTTATCACAACTACAATATAGTTGTTTCCTTTCTGTGTATTTTCTAGAGTTTGAAATGACAAGGTGTCCTTAAAGAGCACTCTAAACAAAATCAGAGAAGTAAGTGTAGCCTGTCCTATGGCTAGACAGGTCTCAAACACTTCCATTTCAGTTTGCTGAAGATCATACATTATACTTATAAGCTAATTGCAATGTATAAATCTTTCTTGTATCCCCAAATCAAGAGTGAAGCAAATACACCTATAATATAGGCCTCCCAGACTTATTCTTTTGAAAATGTTCTAATGTTCTTTCACTTTGTCTTAGGGAAATAGAAATCAAGATGAGGCTCTTTTGATTGTTATCTGCACAGTTATTTGAATCATGTGACCTATTAACAAATATAATTCCACATCTACTCTGTACAAGATCCCATAGCAGAAGGCAAGGAAAATTTCATCACATTGAGAACTGCAACTTCATTGATGCAAAAGGACATGAGCATGAATTATTCAAAGATATTTAAGGCAATGCCGGCTTCTGATGTGGTATAAAATTCTAAGTTTTAAGCTAGGATCCATAGATTAGTTACAAAGACATCAAATATAATAAATTGGAAAACAGTCAAAATAATTTTTGTTGTGAACATTAACCATTGTCTTATAATCTAAAGATGAATACTAATCAAGCACTGATTAACTATAAATTTTAATTTTAAAAACAGCATGTTGTTGACAAACTGAATTAAAAAAAAAACAAGACATATAAGAACTGATAAGCACCACTGATTCAAGCTTGGCCCTTGATAATATAGAACATGGGTTATTTTGTAATTAAAATACAAACACTGATACAAAAGATTACATCAAGAATTTTTGTGGTATTAAGATATATTTGGCATATGCCAAGTTTCCCCATCCCAGTTGGGATATCTATGGTGTAACAACTATGCTTAATACCCAGAAACATCACAGAAGAGGAGGCAGAAAGATTGTAAGAGCCAGAGGAGCAGGAAGCCGACTGCTAGATAGGATCTTGTAGATATAGTAGGGTTGATGTTAGAAAACATTAACAATATGGTTGCCTATACAGTCTCAAAACTATTTTAGCCATAGTGAAGAAATGTCAATATGCATTTTTAGTAATTAACTAGTTTTGAATTTTTTAATAAACTTCTCATACAATATCAGAGACATCAGTTATATGATGCTTTGTGTCTCTTTTACCTTAGGGATTAGGGGAAGAATATTGTCTCATATTTGCATGGTAGTCAAAACTCGTTTTTCTTCAATGACTTAATGAAAAAAAAAGGGAAACAGTTAAATTTTTAAGACCCTGAACCTATTGTTCATATTCACTACAAAACTTTTTTACTGAAAATATCTGGAGGATGAAAAAAACCTCACTTGTCATACCATTGATTAGAAATTACTACTTCATAAATAAAAGAGTTGAAAAATGAAATGTTTACTTCACTCATTTTGGCTTCCTTCTGCCCAGCTGCCTTTTAGCAGCTAAACAAACTCTTTCTCTTGTATCTGTGTTATTGTCTTTGATTCATCATGGACTTGGAATGAACTACTCCAGCAAAATGGCTTGAAAGAAGGACATACATACACATTGGCAGCAGTCTTCCATCTCTTTTTAGAATCATTGCTTTTAAGTCAGGTTGGCTCCTGTCCAAATTTAAAAGAAAAAGAGCAACAGTTAAACAGCTGGGTCCAATTATACTGACTTCAGTGGGTGTACATGCTCAAGTGTCAGAATAGCAAGCAGGACCTATGACATAATGGGCTAGTTATTTCATAACTGGACTGTGCTTCTTAGCTTGGCTTGCCAGTTGGCTCCTCTTCAGAATTATTGCACCCATACTCTTGTAATCAACAATTATTATTATATTAATGCGTTAACATGCCACAAAAATCATCACTTAAGTGTGTATATGCACTACTTGGATTTCTTAATGTAAATAAAAACATGCTATAGAAAAAATTAGATAAATGGTTTCTATAAATATTTGTTGGAAAAGTAATATGTTTAGATACTAGAACAGAGTTATGGAACTTGAACATTGTAATACACTGTTAGTAAACAGAATGAAAGACATACCACTGGGAATTTTTCAACAGGACAATTTACTTACAGTGTAGTTTCTCTCAAGCTTATTTATAGAATCAATGGGAAAATGAGAGATGTTAAAATGGATTCAATTAAAATATAATAATTTTTATAAAATATTATCATATTTGTACTTCATTTTTATAACCTAGCCCCATTTTTTAAATGAACTGTCTAAAGTTATTTTTATGTTGAAGCAGGAAGAAAATGTTGGCACTGTTGAGCAGAATTTGGAAGAGACAAAAACTCCAGTTGATAGGCATTCTCCGTAAGAAGCACACAGTCTAAATTTGGCAAGGTTTGCTGGTTTTAATATGTTTTGCTCTGAAATAGAAACTCTTCTAAGTTTACTTTAGGAAAAAATAAATCCATTGCTCTCCATCAGGATGAGCATCTCAGAAATCACAAAGAGGATTTTGTAGCTAGGCAACCAGGGTCAAGGAGCCGGTGAACAGGGCCTGCTGAACACACTCAGCAGGCAGGGCGAGGGTCTGAGCTGGGAAGCATGAAGTGAGTATAGGATTCTGAAGCACTCCTTTTAAAAACACACCGTTCCATAATACCTTGCAGGTGTTTACCATGAAAACCCAGCTGCTCCAAACTCATGTTTTGAAGAAGAAAAAATATATGTTATTTAGAATATTTTCCAGTGTAAAATATATCCTGATTAAAGAACTGGGAAATGAACATGAAAAATGAAACCCTTGGGCCTTTTTGTTACTCATGCCATTTCAGTTGAGTATTAAGTGAACATTTGACTCTCCTAGACAAAGATACTCATTTCCTCCTCCCACTTCCCTCCTGCCTTCCCACACCCCCACTGACCAATTCTCCCCCATTTCCCCCTCCAAAAGGGTAAGAGATCCCATGAAGAGTCAGCAAAGCCTGGTACATTCAGTTGAGGCAGGACCAAGCCCCTTCCTATTCATCTAAGCTAAGCAAGGCATCCCTCCATAGGTAGTGGGCTCCAAAAAGGCAGCTCATGTACCATGTGGATAGATCCTGATCCCACTGCCAGGGTCCCCTCAAACAGACCCAGCTACACAACTGTCTCCCTTATGCAGAGGGTCTAGTCTGGTCCCATTCAGGTTCCATAGCTGTAGGTCTAAAGTTTGTGAGTTCCTATGAGCTTGTTTCAGTTGTCTTGATAGACTTCCCCATCATGATCATGATCATACACACTCATATAATCTTTCTTTCTCTGTTTGACTGGAATCCCAGAGCTCAGCCTGCTGCTTGACTGTGGATTTCTGCATCTGCTTCCATAAGTTACTGAATGAAGGCTCTATGATGACAGGGTATTTACCAATCTGATTACAGGGGTAGGCCAGCTCAGGCCTCTCTCCACTATTGCTAGTAGTGTAGGCTGGGGTCGTCCTTGTGAATTTCTGGAAATTTCCTTAACATCAGGTTTCTCCCTAGCCCCATAATGTCTCCCTCTATCAAGATATTTCTTTCATTGCTCTCCCACTCTGTCTCTCCCCCAGCTAAACTATCCTGTTCATTCATGTTCTCATCCCTGCTCCCCTTCCATCTATTGCCCCTCTCACTCACAGTTTACTCATGGAGATCTCATCTATTTCCCCTTCCCAAGACAATCCATGTGTCCCTTTTATGGTCCTCCTTGTTATCTAGCTTCTCTGGAGCTGTGGGTTGTAGCCTGGTTATCCTTTGCTTTATATCTAGTATCCACTTATGAGTGAGTACATACCGTGTTTGTCTTTCTGAGTCTGACAAATCTATTTCCTCTATCATATCCTCCATGCTAGAGATTCTCTCTTCATCTCTTACATTCTGTTGGTTATGATTGCATCTGTAGTTTCTATTTGTTTACCCAGATTTTCCATTTCTAGAATTCCCTTGGTTTGTGTCTTCTTTATTGCCTCTATTTCAATTCTCAAGTCGTGACCTGTTTCCTTCACCTGTTTGATTGCTTTTTCTTGGTTTTCTTGAGTTTCTTTAAGGGATTTACCAATTTTTTTCCAATTCTTTGTCTTTTTCTTGATTTCTTCAAGGAATTTTTCTTTTCCTCTTTTAGCCCTCTATCATCTTCATGAAGTTATTTTAAAGGTCACTTTCTTCTGCTTCTTCTACATTGGGATGTTCAGTGGAACAGCTAGGTTCTGGTGGTGCCATATAGCTCTTTTTGTTGTTGAATGTATTCTTGTACTGGCATCTCCCCATCTCTTCCTCCAATCAGTTCAAGAGGTGTCTGTGTCTCCAGGAGCTAGTCTCGGTCCAGTTGACGCAGTTGGTATTTTTGTTTCAGGGAGCCACTGGGGTCTTGGGGGATGGATAGTTTTGGGGGATGGAGTGAGACTTGTACATTATAGGGTCCAATTGGGGGGGTTGGTGGTAAGTTCCACCTGAAGGAGTCTTACCTGCTGGCCTGCACCTGGGTTGCAATGGATGGGGATTTGGGGCACGAGTTTTGCCTTGAGGCCTAGGTTCTAGAAACTGGACTGACCAGCTGGGAGAACACTCCCTCACCTCTTGGTCCAGTTGAA
>CABHPQ010138145.1:0-22600 GCA_902168405.1 Peromyscus aztecus
TGGCTTTCCATATTTCCCTTATCTCTCTAAGGCTTTAACCCAAATTTCTGGCTCTGTGTTTTTTATTTAATAAGACCATTTAGAAATTCGGCCACAATGGCTTTTAAAGATGCAGACCAACCTCTGACGTTTGCATTTAAAAGTCTCTTGAGAGATGATGACAATGACTTATTGGAGGCCATGGACATAGTATTTTCCCACCAATGGCTTTGAAGCAATTTTCTTTGAAGGTGATTTTGGTTTTTGGTCTGTCTTTAAACACATTTTTGGTTTTGTTTCAATGAACATATTTGTGGGACTATAGCCAAGAGAATGCTCCACTTGGGAAAGGAGGGGCACTGTTTTGTTTCCTTTTTTGTTCTGGGGCTATTTTTGTTTATAGAGAATACAGGATGTCATCAGATGGCCAAATCTGAACAGTAGAGATGACTCTGACAGCATCATTTTTTCTCCCAAAGTCAGTAGTTTTCCAAGCAGCTCAGCTGCCAATGACCTCCTTAGTTCCTGCCATAGTCAGATGCTTTAATAAAAGGCCATTGTCTACCCAAAGCTGTATCATCCTATCTTTGTGCATTGCTCACCCAAGGTGAACTTACAACTAGGGATTAATGTTCTAAAGTTATTCCATCATCAAAATGTTTTAACATGGCGGGGAAATATTTTTAGTTTCTTATAAACTGAATGCAGAATCAGAGTCTAAATAGGATTTTAATAAGCACCAGTACTGAGAAATTATTATCAAAATTACATTGGGTCATTTTTCTGTAAGTTTATTACTTAAAACTTCAGAGCCAAGGAATATGAGAAATGTATGTGCATCCTCACTTCATCCTTCAGCATCTGACTTAGGGGCTGGTCCCCACTGTCAATTCAGCAGCTTATCTCTTAGAGGTTACAGCAGCAGCAGTGGAGCCAGAACTTTATCTATTGCTGTAGCTATGGAGATGTAGCCTTATCTACCTTCAAGTTCCTGAGATGGACAGAGACACTTTTGAATACAACATTGAGAGGCTGTGAAAGCAAAGTATGGGTTCTCATCTCATCTCTGTGCCCATCACATTTGCTGTGACACTGTGATCTCTAACTTTGTCAGGCCTTGAATTTCTTATACTGGATATGGAACAGGTGGATTGTCTCAAGAGTCAGTTCATGCTTCTTCAGGGAACAGAGTGAGTAATTTTAGACTGAGCCTGCACCACCCTACTCTTTGTCTCTTCCTACTTAGGCTCCATAAAACCTGCCATCTTCAAGTGGGATCATTTCCCTACTTAGCTATCTGCTGATCTACTGGTTAGATGAACTCTGAAGAATTTCACAGTCCTGCCACACAAAGTGATGGTCATGCTGTGGTCTAGTTAAATTCTCTTCCAGTTAAAAAAGGCTGCTCTCTTCACTACCTTCACTTCCACTACCCTGAGAAGCGCCATGACTTCCATCTGCTTGGATGAATTAGGCAAACAGATATGAAAAGAGGCAGTGGGTTTCAAATTTCCTTAGTGTCCACAAGTAGAGGCTGCATGTCTGGGTTTAAACATATATGGAATAATTTGCAATCATTTGTCTTTTTGATTCTAGTCAAGGTAGGTGTTGTGGCTCAGAGTGCTCATGGAGTAAAAGTATTTCTTGAATAGTCCTCAGAGTTTATTTTCCTCTAACTATACTCTAGCTTAGCCCTTAAATACAAGTTGTAGGCCCCTTTGTCAGTAAATTTCAAGTTCTCTGAGGGTGCACCCTGTTCAGTCATTTCTCTAGTCCAGTAGTACAACACAGTGGGACACGTGGCATAGGCTCAATGCTTGTTTGTAGGCTGACTTACATGACTGATTTTTCTGCCTCCATTTCTTCAAGTCATCTATGTTATCATACCATTTTGCGTGTAGACCTTACAATGTCATTTACTGGCCCTGATCACTTATTGCCTGACAGGCATTACTTTCCTCCATATTTCTACTGCCTTTCCCTAACTACCTGAAAGATAGGTAAAAGTCCATCTAAAAGTCCAAGATGCACCCCTCTGTTTCTCTAACTCTCCATCAGTCTGGATGTCTGCTTTTCTACATTTTATCTATTTATTATTTATTTATCTATTTTATTTATCTATTTAATTATATGCCTTTTTCCCACAAGACATTAAACCATGTAAGTGCAAAAATAAGTGCACTTTATCTTAGTCACTAAAACTAACACATAGCACATAGGATATGACATGCAGCAGGCAACAAAAAAGACTGGTATATACATGCCACGGAAAAGAGACACTCTAGGCCATGGGTGGCCAAAGGGAAAAAAGGTAATGAGACAAACAGAAAAAACAAAACCACAAAAGAATCAGAAACTTCAACTTATTATTCAGTAAAGATAGTTTGCAGTAAAATATTCAAAAGTGGTTTAAAAATTAGAGTGAGAAAGTACAACAAATAAAACTAAACAATCCTTTGGAACCTCAATCCTTAAAGTTACGATTGTTTTTTTGCTATGATATCTTATAAATTGGTTGAAAAATAATGAAGCTAATCCAAGAAAAGACATTCCCTTAGGGGTCAGTAAAAACAATTATGTAATATGAACTGATGGTTACTGAGGATTATCTAAGTGTTGTAGAACACAGTCTACTATGGCTGCAGTGCCCATACACTCTCACAAATGTTCAGAAATGTGTTGTTTGCTGAGATGCACAAATGCTGCCAGGAAATATGTATTATTGTATAGAACATAAGGATACTGAGTTGAAAATTATGAGATCAGTGCCCATTCTCCAAAAATTAATGAAAGACAAGTGCATTCTCCATACCCTGTTTGCATTAAGAAGCAACTTTGTGTTAGTTTTATTTAAGATCAGTTATGACATTCTAAATTCATAAATTTAGATTCCTAAGTCCCTGTGGCAAAACATATCTTCCTTGGGGGTTATTAAATCCATTAACCTTGCAAAAGGAAGGTTAGAAGGACTTGTGCATGCTACATTCTCACAGCATGGAAGAGAACAGGCAGCAGCCTGCGTGAACTGCTGGTAGAGTTCAGCAAAAGGCTTGCATGAGCAGATGATCAGCTATGTTCTTGCTAAAATTTGGCAAAGAAATATATTGTGGTTTCTTCAGATGACAGCATCATAATTCATTTAGCCCTCCCTACCTTTTCACAAAAAGGCCAAAACCCCACAGGAAATGTGAGCACTGACATTTTCTACCAAGGATCAAAACCTGACGATTCTGCCAGAAATTGAAAACAATATACCTAAACCAGTAAATACACAGTAATACGCTGAAAGAACCAGGCTGTTGGACTGGCCAGTGACACAATCCATCATTTCTATTTTAACTTCTGATGGATAGAAAGGTAAAAAAAAAATATGTGTTTGGATTGGCAGACTTCCATGCAAATATAATGAAAACCAAATGAATGGGCAAGAACCCCTTTGCATTAATTTGCAGATTATGTTCCAAAGATTTATGCTACACACTGTGCCTTTAATGGCAAGTTTGATTATGCATTTCTAGCTGATTTCCAGGCAGTTAAAAGCTAGCTTAAGGGCCATCTAGAAGGCATGATTTCTTTGCTTTCTACAAAATGCTAAGACTTCTTTATCATTCTGTATTCAGTCATGAACTCAGCTGCACAAGCCAAACGTAAAGATTTTATTGGCCAATCTATCATGTGAATTCGTGAACAAGAATACAAGCCTACTCATGCAGACACTAAGGGTGATTTCCATTTTTATGAATGAAAAAGAACCCTGCATAAACATTCTTTATTTAAAGTTTTAAACGAAGAGAGATGCAAAGCAAAATGGGAGCATTTTATTTTATATGTCAATATCTTGTAAGAGGGGCAAAGCAAGGAATCTGGCTCCACGATTCCCAAGGCAGTTGTATCTCCTTTGCATTAAGTACATAAATGAGATTTATGGCTACTGACCTAATCTTAGATGCCACAATGTACAGCAGGAACAGCTTTCTGGAAAACTTAATTTAAAATTATGGTGTTAACAAAAGCACTTTAGGAGGCAGACATCCACACATGCATCCAAGGGACCTGACCATAGAAGGAGCCACAGCCATTTTCATGAAGCTATAGAATACATTTCAGAGATAATTCAAATCTATAATATTTTGCTCTCTATAACCTTCATGTTTATGTGTTTCCAAATAAAGGCATATCACCAGACAGTCTATTTTAATCATTAAAGGTCATTTAATACCAGCTATTCATAAATTTAGGTTTAGGGGATGATAAAATGCACAATATGTGAAACTGTTAACTCTCTGTATTTCAAAAGTTTCTTCTTTACTAAATATGAAGCACATGAGAGAGAAGAAAAGAGTTAAGAAGGCATTGTCTTCATTCTATAGGAGAAGAGGGCTGTGGCACCACTATTTTATCAGGAATTACCATGTGGTTTTTCTGAATACTTTTTTTTAATTTTGAAAAAAATCAAACATCAAAATCCATTAAATGAAATTTATATTGACAGGAGTCAAATTAACACTTTTATAACACAGCCCTAATGTGTTCTGATAGCCCCATAAAATAGAGCCCCTGAAGTTGTGTAGGGGTGTACCCTGCAAAACAAGGGTTTTAAAAAGTACATTATGCATAGTTAGAGGTGATAATTGTACAATAACAAATGTTTTTCAAATATTTAATGTTAAATGTAGATTTAAATACTGAAATGTTCATATAAAGTAAACATAAATCTATCATTTCCTGAAACAGATAACTAATGCTATTATATAATATGTACAGGCTGAAAGAGTTTTAGTGGATCTCTGAAATTAAAAAGCACCACCCAAAAGAACTACAATTATTTCTCTAAGGTAATTGAAGATTCTCTTCAAAATTCCAGTCTTAGTTTGGGTTGGGCCAGAATGCCTAAAACCAGCACCTGGATATGGGTAGTTATTGTTTGGGAGATAATTACAGGGCAACACAAAGGGGAGGCATAGGGTGTGAGATGGAGAAGGAAAAGTCTATAAAAACCTTATGAAATTGGCTCATGGTTAGGAGAACCACTGGTCAACATTATGAAGGAGTCACCGAGGGATTCTGCAGTATGTACTCCAAACATGCTTATTAGAAGGATACTATAATAGAATTATATGTTAGTTCCAAATTTCTGTTCCATCTCCAATTGTTGAGGATAGCTGAGAGTATTAGTAACTTCCCAATTTCCCCAACACAGGAAGAGGCTGAGTAGTTCCTCTGACTACAGAGAATGATCAGAGGCAGAGGAAAAGAGAAATGAATAGCCTAAATCTATGGCAGGAAGTTCTCATTTGGCCAAGTACTGTGGTCTAAGGTGGGGAACAGCATCTGATGACACACTGAATTTGGTGCTTACATGCAAAGACACCTGTGAAAGCTTTCATTTCCCTGCTGGGAATAATTCCCTAGGTTGGAGACTGGTAGGACTCTTCATAAATCTAATGTTTTAAGTTTCATTAAATGCTTACTTAGAAAACAATTCCATTTTAACAACAATTCACATATCTATATAACCAATCTGATACTTTTGCAACTAATATATATTTTTCATATGTGAATGTGTGTGGGTTTCAGAAGAAATAAATGTTAGAGCTGAGCAAATAAGGTAAAGACTGGAAGCTGGGTCCTCAGCATCTACATAAATACCTGGGAGGTATGGAGACTGACTGCAATTCAAGACAGATAGGCAAAGACAGGAGACCTCCAGAGCAAGCTCGCTAGATAGAGAGCTATGGGTTCAAGAGAGAGATTCTGCCTCAATACAGAAGGTGGAGAGTGATGGAGGAAGACACATGTTGTCAAACTCGGGCCTCTACATGAAAGGATGTGTAGCTGCATAGACACATGCCACAGACAAAGCACACACATATACACATACAGGGCACATGAGTATATACATGCAAAATAAGAATATAATGCTAATACTAGACAAACTGATGAATAAGACAAATTTAAATTTAAAAAGTAGTCAATAGATGGTCTGGTTTAGATTACTTGCACCATTTTCAGCTGTTTTGATGTTATTAATGCACTATCTTTTTTTCTACAATGATTTTTTTGGAAAAATATTTTTCACACCATGTATTTTGATAATATTCTTTCCCCTCCTCAACTCCTTCTAGACCCTCCCTACATCCCTCCCCACCTAATTTCATGTTTTATCTCTCCACTCTCTCAAACAAAATCCCTCCAAAATCAAAACAAACAAACAACAAAAGACAATAAAAACAAAGAAAAACAAAAGATTCAAAACCAAATAAAAATTTAAAAAGCACACAAAAACTATGGACTCTATTTTGTGTTGGTCAAATATTCCTGATCAAGGGCCAAATGGAGTGTGTTTAATATACTCAGTGTCACTCACTTGAGAAAACTGATTTTTCCCTCTTTTAGTAGGTATCAATCGCAAATAGCTTCTTGTTTAGGGTTGGGACTTTGTGCTCATTTTCTCCTTTTCATGTGTCTGGCTTGAGCTCGCGCAGGTCTTGTGCATTCTGTCATAGTCTCTGTGAGCTCATATGTTCATCAGGCGTATTTTGTCTGGAACATGCTGTCTCCTTGGAGTCACCCCACTGGTTTGATAAAGACATTCCATTTAGGGCTGAGTACTCCAAAGTCTCTCACTCTCTGCACATCATCCATTTGTGATCTCTGTTATAGTTACTATCTCTAGCAAGAAGATTCTTTGATCGGAGTTGAGTGATACAGTGATCTAAGGGTATATAGCAACACATCATTTTTAGTCATTCTATTATGTTCCTTTAGCACAGTGATTCTCAACCTTCCTAATGCTGTGTGGCCATTTAATATAGTTTCTCATGTTGTGGTGACCCCCAACCATAAAATTATTTTGTTACTACTGCATAACTGTGATTTTGCTACTGTTATGAATCATAATATAAATGTCTGATATGTAGGATATCTGATATGTGACCCCTGTGAAAGGATAGTTCAACCCTCAAAGGGGTCACCATCCACAAGTTGAGAGCCACTGTTTTGGCAGAATAATAGTAGTAGGTTTTCCTCTAGGCCCATTACCTATCTAGTTTCACATTCTTGGCAATTTTAGCAGTGCCAGGTATGGGTTTCATTTCATGGAGTGAACCTATATTGCAATAAAAAAGTGGTTTCTTACTATGATAACATTTACACCATTATTATACCAGGATATCTTATAGGAAGGTCACAATTGCAGGTCACAGGTTTTGTATTATGTGATATCGATGATTACTTTTCTCTTCAAGTAGTATGCATAGTCCATTCTAACAACATAAATGCTATTCAGTAGGAATGAAGCTTCTAATTGGGCACATAAATGCATTATCTTGATGTATCTTTTTAAAGTACATTCCTAGAGCCAGCAAGATGGCTCAGTGAGTAAAGGTGTTTGCTTCCAAGCTTGACGACTTGAGTTCAATTCATAGAATGTACATGGTGGAGAGAAACCACTATGCTGGGTTATCTTCTGACTTCCTCCACATGCATGCCTACACATATACATTCACACAAATAAATAATTGCACAAAAATATTAAAAGCCCATATAGCACAATGGTTAAAATTGCTCAGGTCTATGCTTGTAGTAGAGTTCCAAGTTTACAACATATAAGGTGTGGAAAACAGTGGATATGACAGTGCTTAATAATATAGTTAGTGATTTTCATTTAAGATTGAAATACATAACACTTCTGAATCCCTCAGACAAGTGTCTATCTCATAGTAAATAGTGAACATTTTTAGTGATGATTATTACTGATAATATTCCACAAGAATTAGGAAGTAACAACAGCAACTTTAGCATAAAATTGTACTATAAAGAAATAAAGAAAATATAAGGAGGCCAGAGAGATCTCAGAGGTTAAGAACCCTTGTTGTTCTTCCACAAGAATGGGATTTGATTTTAGAAAACCTACATGGAGCCTAACAACTATGTGTAACTCAAGTTCCAGGGGAAGGATGCACTCTTTTGGTCTCTGAGGGAACCAGGCATTCACATGGTGCACAGACATACTTGTAAGTAAAACATCCAAAAACATAATAAACATATAAGTAAAGTTTACATTATTTTTTTACAAAAGGAGTCCATAATTTTTATATGGAAGGATAGAATTTCATTGCAGTCTTTTTCTATTTTTTTCTTTATTAAGAAATTTTTTATCCATTTTACATACTAACTACAGATTCCCCTCTCATCCCTCCACCCAATACCCCTCCCCAGCCTTCCCTCCAACCCACCTGTCATCCCCTCCTCCGAAAAGGCCAGGTCTCTATCATGGGGATAGGGAGAAACCTGGTGCTAGGGAAGTTCCTAGGAATCCACAAGGATGACTCCAGCTTAGACTACTAGTAATAGTGGAGAGGGTGCCTGAGCTGGCTACCCCAGTAATCAGATTGGTGAGTACCCTGTCATCATAGAGCCCTTGTCCAGTAACTGATGGAAGCAGATGCAGAGTTCCACAGCCAAGCATCAGGCAGAACTCCAGGATTCCAGTCGAAGAGAGGGAGAGGGATTCTATGAGCAAGGGCATCAAGATCATGATGGGGAAATCAAAAGCAGTCTTTTTATATTAAATGTGTTGTTTCAATACAGTTCACTTCATATGAGCAGCTTGTTTGAGGATGCTAAAAGTCAAGAAAAAGCCAGTGGGCAGGACAACAAATGATGAATCAGGAAATTTAAGGAAGCTGACAGGTAAGAGCAATTTGCATCTACTCAAAGTAAAACATAAAGCAGAAGTGAGAGGCTTATCCATCCAGTCAGTAAAACTCAATATCTGAGAATGGCAAACAAGTAAATACTGACAATGCAAATGATTAATGAGCAATGTGAATGTTAGAAGTCACACTGCAGCCACACACATTCTCAGTACATCGCCATCACACAAAGATCAAAAGCATACTCTAACTGCATGGAGTGAGGCTTTGTGCAACTCAAAGAAGAGGAGGAAATATCATAGCTATTAAAGACAGAAGAGACAAATAGAAAGCACATCAGTTAAATCATTGCAACAGGAAGAATGTTGGTCAAGCAGAAGTGGCTCACCGTTAAAAAGTCATGGGCCAGATGATTGTGGTGGAGCAGGCATCTGATCACAGCACTTAGGGGACTAAGGCAGGGGGATTATGGGTTTGAGAGTGAATTCAGTGTCAGCTTGGGGTACATAGTGAGACCTTATCTTAGAAAAATTATAGGATAACACCATTAAAAAATAGTATAATTGTATAATGAATTAATATATACATTAATCAGACTGTCTGAAGTAGGTAACATAAAAAATGAACAAACTTAGAGCATATCTTAAGAAGTTAAGTTTATATCAATCAGGATAAATCAGCAGCTGCATGTGATACAATGGATAGTGGAATAACATTAGGATCTAATAGGCAACAAACTGATAAGCCATATCTATTTTTAATCCATCAGATTATTTTTGTATTTAAAAGTGTAATGGGAAAGGACATTTTCCTTTCTTTTAACTTCAGCACTAAATGACACAATTTTTCAAAAAAGAAAACTAGTTTACCTTATAGAGTAACTTTCATCAGTTACTCTAGCAAACTCTTTGATATTCTTTTGCATTAAAGACCAAAATTATATGCATGTGTGTACATGCCTATACGAGTTTATGTGCACATGTGCATGAAGGAGCCCACAGGCTGGAGGGTTGCATTGGATGCCCTGGAACTGGAGTTTGAGGCATTTGCGAGCCATCTTGTGTATACTGGGAACTTCAGTCCTTTCTCTAAGAGCAGTGAGTACTCTTTTCTTTACCATGGAGCCATGGTTTCAAGCCCAAACTTCAAACAAAGTTAGGTTTCAAATAGGTTGATAGACAGTTTTGAAAATAAATATTGTATAACTGTGAAATAAAGTAGAATTTCCCCATTGTTAAAAGTACTTTCTAAATGGGCTTTCAGAAGGATTTTTCCGTGAAAATATATTATTATTATTATGTGAGTTTTCATAACATGAATCTTAGTGAAAATGTTAAATGTTTTCTATAAAACTAGTTGATAAGTTAAATATTGTAGAAAAATAAAGATGATTAATTCCTGTTCATCAGGATTTCCTCTGTATTTTTAAGTGGAAACTAAGTAATTCATTAAGTTACTCGAATTCCTTCACACCTGAACACAGTCACATGAGAATTCAACTCAGTATACTGCTACCAGCTGGCTTTATTAACTTTCTGTTCAAGGATAATCTTTCTATCTGCCCTCTCACCATTTCCTTACTCCTACTGCAACTGGGCAGACAAAAATTCCCCATTTCACAGTGCCCATCTGAATTTATTTTAGTAAGAAAGGGTGTTCTTTCTATATGCAACTTGAATTCTACTATCATACCTAAAGTACTCAATAAATTCTTTTGTCAAAATTGAATGAAGTACAGTATATAAGACATATCAAACAATATTCAAATTCAAGTACTCAGAGCAAAATCCTAGCTAATCTGTACATGTGTCTTAGTTTTTAAGATTCACTTAGTAATTGTTTGAATGTTGTTTCTGTATGAATTGTCATCAGATAAATACAATAAACAAAACCAAAATAGGAGAAAGGGATTTAATTTCTATTAAGAAGTCAGAAGAATTCAGACATTATGAGTTTATATTTACAAATGAACCAGCTCTAGTGGGTTCCTTTATGAATAAGTACCTCTAAGTTCTATTTATATACTCATACAAATTAAGAAAGGATGATGCTGGCTCTTGCTCTAAGGACACCACACAGAAGTCCATGATATCTTGCTAGTAAACATGACTTTCCACTTCTTTTTATATACTGCCTCTTGTTCCACTAACTACTTATCTGTGGTAGTGATGAATAGGTAGAATTCTAGACTACTTTCAGAGATGGTTCATAGATAAATCATTTATCCTTTGACATACTTAAAGGCTAAGTCAATTCAACTTAATATAGTAAACATTTATTGACTGGCTACTAAATGCACTGTTCTGTATGACATATAAACTGTTGACATTAGCAGTCAATAGGAAAAATAATCTCTCCTTTTATCAAGTTTTTAATTTAGTCTGATAGAACTGTAAGAATATGCCAAAGAAGATTCACATAAATTCTAAAATTTAACAAGTGGGAAATTTAAAAAATATTTAACTTTTATTTCACCTGTGAAAAATGTTTTTTTTCCCTTGGGTAATAAATAAGAAATGGCAGGGCCACTCAAATAACACCAGTGAGACAAAACTCATGAACCTAGTTTGGTCCTGGATAGACATGCAGTACCCTTCATCTTTAATAATAGTTAACTGTGTTTAAGGAAGGTTATTACCTGGAGTAATTAAGTATGAGGCATCAAGTCTCTGTGTAGTTATGAGGTGGGTTATCAGTACCACTGGTAATAAATAGGTCAGATTAAAAAGATGATGGGCTGGCAGGAAGTACAAAGAAGAAAATGAATTTCTAATCCTGGGTCCTAGATCCAATTACAAATGTACTCTGCCTTTTAAAAATATTTGCTCCAAGAAGAAAGCCCCATTATATAGAAATGACCTTTAACTTATAATTTGTTTGGGCTATATGTGTAACTTAGAAATTAAAAAGTCTTCTCATTAGATATTCATGCATGTAGTCGATGTCAGATTGGATCAATAAAAAATAGTATATGATAACCAAATAAAAGTAGGTTACGGCAGTTCCTGCCTCTACTTGAACTTGTCAGTAGCAAAAATTGATGGAAACTTCTGTTTGCATATTAAATTATGTGTTAAAGAATACACACAAATAGCTGTCCTCATCTTATTTCAAACTGAATTTCAGCCACTTTTTGAACTGGTCTAGAGCAAGTACTTCTGAGGCAAAGTTTATTTCTAAAGTGGTAACTTCAATTATCTGCCTTTGGTCAACTGAGAAAAAAGTTTTTGAGAAAAAAATGTGGTTTTTTTTGTTTTTGTTTTTGTTTTTGTTTTTTTTACAATAGGCATTTGGTTATTTAATTGCTCTGGGAAGGAGTTTCTTCCACAATGACAGGAAATGACTGAACCGAATTTGACATGGGGGTCTGCAAGAGGACCCTCAGGGAATTTCCCGATGGCAAAGGCTAAAGATTACCTTGTCTGTCTCTTGTTGATATACATTCATTAGTCCAATGTCTGCCTTTTCCATACCTTCCCCATAATCCAGAAGGGAGGGGGCATTCTGTTGGGATTATTCCTTGAGAAAACATTATTTCTAGAAATGCCCTGTTTACAGTCCCTTTTTAGATGACCTTGTTTACTGCAATTGAAACATTTGGCATTACTGTTTTTCTTCAAACCTCTGAAAATCACCTCTCCTATCCAAGCATCTTCATGAGATTCAATATTAATTGTATCTCGAATCCATTCCTCCAAGGGTGCTGATCTTGCTTTAATGCCCAATTATCCTTTTGCATTGTGCATTAGCATTTTCGAAAGCCAGAGATTCAATTATTTCTGTCTAGCTTCTGAATTTGGTATTATTCTATTCACTGCTGAAGTCAGTCTTTGTAAGAAATCAGTGAAGGTTTCTTTTGGGCCCTGTAGTTAGAGAGTTTTCTTTCTGGGTCTCGCCAAGTCCCAGCAGTCCCATAGCCCATTTATAAAATAAACACACAGACACTTATATTATTTAAACTGTTTGGCCTAATGGCTCAGGCTTCTTGTTAACTATTCTTATATCTTAAATTAACCCATTTCTATTAATCTGTAAGTTGCCACGTGGCTTGTGGCTTACTGGTACCTTACATCTCGCTTGTCATGGCAGCGGCTGGCAGATCTCTCCGCCTCAGCCTTCCACTTCCCCTAATTCTCTTTTCTTTGTGTCGCCTATACTTCCTGCCTGGCTACTGGCCAATCAGTGTTTTATTTATTATCCAATCAGAGCAACACACGTAACATACAGAACATCCCACAGCAGGGCCCTGTATAACTTTTGTAAATGACTCAATTTTTTTTCCTACTTCTTCAGTTCTATCCCAAGCATTCAAGGCTGCCATGCCACATAAAGCCAGGGTGTGATCATCATATAAAGATTGTCTTTTTGTTTGTTTGTTTTTTTTCTCTGTGTAGTTTTGGTGCCTGTCCTGGATCTCGCTTTGTACACCAGGCTGGCCTCCAACTCACAAAGATCTGCCTGACTCTGCCTCTCGAGTGTTGGGATTAAAGGTGTGCGACACCACCGCCTGGCTCAAAGGTTGTCTTTATATATCAGCATAATTGTCTTCTCCAAGAAGTTGATCTTGGCAATTTTCCATACCTCTAGCCCTACTTCAATGTTCAATGGTCTTAGTCTCATCTTTCCACCAGGTCCTCCATTGTAATTGGAGACCAGCCTCTAAGATGGCTGTAACCAAATCTCTCCAGTCTTGGGGGATAATTCTATTACAAGTTGACCACGAGTTTAACATCATGAAAGATGAGTGGATGCCATATGAGACTATTGCTTCTTTGAATCTTCTTAAATCTAACATTTGCATAGGAGTCCAGTCAGCTTCTTAAATAGCCTCGAGGATATCTATCACTGGGTAATTCCTATAAGGTTACTGGATAGATTAAGGTTCCCTATTTCAAAGCCGTGGGCTGTTTCTCTGTAACCTTATAATGTATGCTGAGGTTGGTTCACCTTTAAATTCTTCTGTCTGGGTCTGAATATCTCTATGATCTGTTTTAATAAGTTTTTCTAAAACTTTTATGTAGCATGAATCTTAAAAGTTCTTATTAATAAAATCAAACCTGAGGCCAGTTATTGGGGTGAACACTGGAAGGTCAGAGAGACAGAACAAACCACAGCTAACCTCACCTGGCCAACTTCTCAGCTGATCTTGTTTCCTCAGACTGGAAGCCTCTGTGTCCTCATATCTGAATGGCTCTCAGCTGAACTGTGCTTCTTGAAAGCCTGAAACCTTAACCAGCCAAATGCTTCTCCAGACCAAATGCTTAACCAGGCCAAATGCCTCTAATTTCTGGTCCTCACGACTTATATACCTTTCTGCTTTCTACCACTACTCCCTGGGATTAAAGGCTCGCTTTCTGGAATTAAAGGTGTGTGTTACCATGCCTGGCCATTTCCAATGTGGCCTTGAATTTACAGAGATCCAGAGGGATTTCTGTCTCTGGAATGCTAGGATTAAAGGCGTGTGCTACCACTGCCTATCCTCATGTTTAATATTGTGGCTGTCCTGTTCTCTGACCCCAGATAAGTTTATTAGCATACACAATATTTTGGGGAACACAATACCACCACACTTTTATCTTGTCACTCATATTAACCAACTTTTTAAATGATAAAACCAAAATGATCAGACAAATAATATTTATAATTGACATAAATACCATTAACATTAATTATCGTCTCATTTAATTGTTCCACTTTTAGACTGTCTAATGTATTATCAAACAGAGACCAAACTCCCCCCCATTGTAAAAATGGCCACTTTCGCACACTTCCCTCATTCAGACAGCTGGATCTTTTGCTTCTTTCCTCTCCCAGGAGGTTTTGGCTTTCTCTGGGCCCCTTCCTCAGGCCGCTGCCACACCATCATCTGAAACTCATTGTCATCAGATTTGGTGAGTCAATTGGGATTTCTTAAAGGGAGGAATTAGTTAAAAGAAAGTTTTTCCCACATTAAAAAATGGGAAACATATTTTATTCTTTTGGATGTTAGTGAAAACAAGAGTTTTCTATTACTTTTCATTTTATAGTATACATTGTTAATGTACATTGTATTATATTATATTATACACTGTTAATATAAATGAATAGATTCTTGTGTTGATTTTATATTCTGCAACTTTGCTGAATTAATCTTACAATGTGTGTGTGTATGTATATATATATGTGTATGAACATACAAGTATGTGCATGTGGATGGAGTGAGTCAATCTTGGGTATCATTCTTTGGTACTTTTTCACCTTCTTTTTGAAACAGTATCCTGGAGCATGTCAAATAGGCTAGGCTAGATGGCAATATGAGCACAAGGGAACTGCCTGTCATGATTCTCCAGGGCTGGGAATACAAGTGTGTGACATCACACCTGGTCTTTTGATGTGGATCCTGGGGACTGAACTCATGTTTATCAGGTGTGCACTTTACTTACAGAGGACTTCCCCAGCTACTGAGTATTTTCTTTTTCTTAGTTTTGTAGTTCACTGATTCCCTCTAGCTTTTTCTACAGGCTCCTGATAACCCTCTAATCCTTTCTCTACCCCACTTCTTGTACTGAAAGACCAAAATTACCACCTGCCAACATGACTAGAAAGACTGGTATTATTTTTCTCACTTTCGTTTAAAACTGGTACCATAACAGCTTAGGATTTGAGGATCACATTCACTTCCTCAAATAATCATGTGTTTGGGCACTAAGGCAAATTCTCCACCATCACATCTATCTCAAATATTTGATTTATTTGCCTGGTTTACTTCACAGGATACAAGGTCCCTGAAGGTAATAATTTTTGGCTGTTTAATTTATTATTGTAATTCCAGTGCTTAAATAGTGGCAGAGATGGTCCAGGAACGTGTGTGTGTGTGTGTGTGTGTGTGTGTGTATGAGTTCAAGGCCAGCCTGGTCTACAGAAAGTTCCAGGACAGCCAGGGCTACACAGAGAAACCCTGTCTCAAATACCCAAAACCAACCAACAAAACATAAAACACCCCAGTTTCTTAAAATAACATGTAATAGCATAACCAGAGTAAAAGGGGGTTGGGGAGAAAGCAGAGAAGGAAAACAACTTTCATATTTTTGTTATTTCCTTTCCCTAATTGATAAACCTTCCTTATATCCAGGGCACAAAAACGTTTATCAATTGTCTAGATTTCCTAACTCTGGTGTTTTATGGTTACTGACTAGGAACACACACAAGGGAAGCCGCTCTAAGCCCAGGTGATTTCAATTCCTGAGTGATCTACTTCACAAGTAAGTTGGTTCACTTAGTTTTATAGGTTTGTGTTTTAAGGACTCTAAGTATCATGCTCAATGGATATCTTGCTATTTAGCCTGGAAGAAAGTGGGATGGAGTAAGGAAGTGGTGCTAAGCCTGAAGCTGGTGAGGGCATCTTCACCTTGTCTGTAAGGAAATATACTGGGGAGGTCATGGACAACTGTGACTGTGTCCGTCTGTGAAAGGGATTGTTTCCCAAATCTTTCCCCTTTTCTAAAATCTTCATCATCTTTTATATATAACAGTTTCTCCCCATAGGTGTCTCCTTAGACTTTACTTCAAAGTCAATGAAATTTCAGGCTCCAGTGGGAACTGTTTTTACTTGAGGTCTAGTTAAAGTTGAAAAGGGCTCTTCTGTGTCTTTTTTGACTGAGACAACTAAAATTTACAGAATAGTATGAAATATGTACTAAGAAGTAGAATACACTATACTGCTTTGCTTCCAAGTAACTTTCTTAATTATTTTTAAATTAAAAATAAGCCTTTATAATAAGTAATGAATTAATCTGCTTCCATCTTCCTAAACAATACAGTGTAAATCTAGGGCTGACATACTTGGGGTATTATCTTCATCCATATATGCACCTATAACTCTTTATCCCCATTCCTATTTAAGAAAAACAGGTCTAGAACTTAAACATTACTCTTCATTTTTAAGCAACAGTATACCATGTCCATGTTAGGTTCAGACTGGCTAACCTAGTAGTGACTGCCACGTAAAAAGCAATGTGTATAATGATTACAGACAGTAACTGCACCACAATATTAAATTAGAATTATTTTGCAATTTGACTATATTTTATAGTGATTGTCATATAGCCAGAATAATTTTGCAAAGCAAAGTACTGATAGAGGTATGTTAAAGAGAAAAATTAACACAGGTGGTTTAGTGTTACAATGCTTTTGAGATAATTGATGATATAATTGAAATAATGCCAAACATTAATATGAAAAAAGCAAAGCCAGACAGAGAATGATAATGTCTTGAAAAGCTGTAAGATGTTGGAATAGGAGCTCTTATAATTATATAAAACAATTTGCTCCCATGAGATCTTTAAAAAAAAAAAAGGTAAGCATTAAATGACAACATATACATTAGTACTAAAAGGCTACTTTTACAGGAAGCAAAAAAAAAAAAAAAAAAAGGATGAACTGGTCTTGGGAGAAAGTAATGAAATTGAGACTAAATTTCTGTGACCATTTAAAATTCTTTTACATTTAAGTGTATGCGTGTTTTCCCTGCATTCATGTCTGTGTACGAGGTGTGTGCATGATACCAGTGGAGGCCAAAAGAAGGCACTGGATCCCTTGCAGCTGAAGTTCAGAGGGTTGTGAGCTGCCATGTGAGTGCTGGTAATTGAACCCAGGTCTTCTGGAAGAGGCGTGCTCTTCACTGTAAGCCACCTCTTTTTATTTAAAGTATGATTTTTTTTTCCCAAAAATCAATTTGACTACTGTTTCCCACAGAGCTGACGGTCTTGAGACAATTATGTGAGATGGTTGACTGAACAGTTACAAGTAAAAGCCATGACTCTGTTAAATTTTAGGCATTTTGATGTAATCTTTTAGTTGATTTCACTTACTAAACCTTGTCATTGTGTGATGTATAGTACATTTTAGCATCAAAGTTGCCATAAGCAATAAAGCCAGGGACCCAAAGGAACATTAATACTGATTTCCCAATTTTTAGCCCAGGTCTTTACATCATTTAGTTTTGTTGTTTGGGATCTCATGTCTAATTGATATCATTTTAATATTTAAATCAATAACTTATAATATAACAACATGAAATTTGAGTAGGTAAATTGTCATTTTATATTATAAGGTGTCTAAATATCATCTTTAAAATGTTCACTTCCAATCTCTATATTTTGTATTTTGTATTACAGCTTTCTTAGACATTTCGGTCTAATAATAACAGAGGAAAGTGATATAAACTTGTATATGATATGTAATGGAAAGATCTATAAAACTCTTAATGAAGAATAAATGAGGTTTGAAGATGACAGTTCATTTTAAAAGTTATTTTTTAAGTTCTGTCTGGTACTTTCAGATCTAATAGCTGATTCAGATGACAAGAGGATGAAAAGGACCAGTCCACAAGAAATTTGTAAAACAGTAGAAATGATAAGTGCTTAAAACAACTGAATAAAGTTACCACAGAAAGAGAAAAAAGCATTGGAGCAATTTAACTTGTGTGGTTAAATATAAGTATTTGAATTCAATATTGCTCCATGGGTGGAACAGAAACAGTTTAAAAAGAAGAAGAAGAATGCAAAGTGTTAAGATTCTGCCGCGCTCCAGCTGCATGACTGCACATGCGCAGTTCAGGAGTTAGACAAGGGGTCTTGTGTCTTAGGTCATCAGTGTGCACTGGTGATTACATACACGCGGCGTGGTTATGCAATCTGTGCACATGTAGCATAACTCTGTAAGCCCACTGGCGCCTTAAAGAGCCATGACTCAGACCCCACCCTCTCTGTTCTGTTCCCTCTTCACCCCACCATCTCTCTCTCTGCATGTGCTCCTTCCCCAGGCCTGGTTCTCTTCCTCCTAATAGAGCTCTGATACTGACACTGGGTTCTGTCATGACTGTGACCTTTCCACACAGTAACCAGTGCTGGTAACCAGCATCGCTTATCATTCTTACATAAAGTGTTTAAGACAGATGAAGAAAGGTCAAGGAAGGTTACGGCAAAACAAGGGAGTATCAGATGGTTCTGTCTGACTAAGCAAGGATGCTCACAGGGAGCCCTGAATGCTCACAGGGAGCCCTGAGACCAAGACTGATGAAAGACCTTACAACATGATGACACATGGCTTCCAGTTCATAGATGATGATCTACTTAATGTAGAAAACAAGTACAACCGTGGGAAGCAAACAGTACAAAGCAGTGGTTTTCAACCTGTGGGTTGCGACTCCTTTGGGGTTAAAGGACCCTTTCAGAGGGGTCACCTAAGACCTTCGAAAAACACAGATATTTATGTTATGATTTTTAACAGTAGCAAAATCAGTTATGAAGTAGCAATAAAAATAACTTTATGGTGGGGGGGGTCACCACAACATGAGAAACTGTATTGAAGGGTCACAGCATTAGGAAGGTCGAGAACCACTGCTACAGGGGAAAGCAACATGGCAGTGAAATCCATATGAAGAGTCAAAGAGCAAGGGGCAACTCAAAAGAGGCTGGGGAAGACACAGCTGTAAACAGGAGACGGACAGGAAGGAGTATGGGATGCTGTAAGAGATATACGGAAGTGCAATATAAAGGAGCTCTTTGCTCTTTATTGCGGATGTATGGGACTAGCTGACAGAGTTCCAGATTATATGTCCTGGAATTGTAAGCCAAATAATCCTTCCCCAGCATGTTGCTTTTTTTCAGAATATTTACCATGGCAATGGAAATAAACATAGAACATTCATGATCAAGTCATTATGTTTTTTGATAGTTATACAAATGAACTGAATATTTGCATTTACACAAAACTTGTACATGAATGTTGATAGCAGCTTTATTTATAGTCACCAAAAAGTAGAAACAAAACCCCAACAAGACATGAGGGAATCCAAATGCATATTAAATATAAATGAAGGATTGCTATCACATGCTATCTGGAAAATGTGACACTAGAGAGCATAAAGATCAGTAGTTGTCAGGATCTAAATCAGATGAAGGATGAAGAGGTGGACCATACAGGATTTTTATGACAGCAAAATTATTGTGTTATAGGACCATAATTATGGATATACATCATTGGACATTTGCTAAATGCCATGGAATATAAAATTGTGAGCCTTTATGTCAACTCTGATCTTTTTCTTTGTTTTTGAGACAAGGTAACCCAGGCCTCACACTCACACCATTCCTCCTGCCTCAGTCTCTCAAGTTCTGGAATTACAGGAGGGAGCCACCTCTCCTAGTTAACTATGGCCCTTTGATGATAAGGATCTATCAAAGTAGGTTTATTACCTACAACAAAAATACCTGTCTTGTGTAGGATGTTGATATGAGGCAGGCTGTGTTCCTATGGAACAGAAAATATACATAGGTACTCTGTTTTCCATTCAGTTTTGCAGTGAATGTACAATTATTCTAGAAAAACAGTCTGTTTTTTAAAAAATGCATAAAGTATACAAAAGTAATATTTAATTTTTTTTTAAAAAAGAATCAATCATAACTTGCTCTGTAGGCTAGGCTGGCTTCAGACTCAGAGATCTGCCAGCCTCTGCCTTCTGAGTACTGGGATTAAAGGTGTGTACCACTACACCGGGATCTAAGCTTTTCTTTTATTCCTTTTCACAAGTTGGAAACTTAACTAGGTGTGATCTTGCCTTGAGATCTCCACTTCCTTTATTCTCTTTCTTAATCTGTTCATCTCCTTGAACACAGGACTTAGTTGGTGTTCATTTTCTCCCCAAATATTTTTCCTTGCTCAGCTTGCTCCTTTTCATTATATATCTTCATTAGAGTTAACACTAGTAACCACACAGCAGAGTCTATACTAGGCTGTTTTGAGATTTCCTCTGCCAAGGGAATTAATTCAAAACTCTTCACTTTACCTTGGGCAAACCTTTTAGACAAGGGCAAAAAGCAGCCACATTCTTCACCAAAATAGCACACGAGTGATTGTTACGCCAAATATTAATATTCTTCTCTGAAACTTCTTGATCCAGGCACCCACAGTTCATCAAATCACATTCAGCACCTCACAAAAAAATCAATAATAAAATAACCAGCCATTTATGATATTCTTTCTCATTATACATTAATGTTGAAAGTTTGAATGACTATATTAAAAATTAAAAAAATATAAATCACATGGTGACACTTGATTATAGTAAGCTTGATTGTCTAGATAGAGTCTTTTTTTCTGATGTCTCTTCTCCATGAGATGGGGTATGAAAGAAAGGGAGGAAACAACTGTAAAAAGATATGTCAGAAAGAGAGAGCTGGGTGATACAGACAGGTAACAAAGAGGCATGCCACAAAAAGGTCATAAGACTTGTTACTAAAAAAGAAAGCCAAGAAGAGGCAGTAAGACTGTAAGAGCCAGAGGATCAGGGAGTTTGCTTCTGCCAGAATCTCAGAAGCTGTACCCATGAAGTTTTACTAACATGGTTGTCTAAACATGAGCTCCACAATGAGGACACCAACAAACATGCTGAAGTGGACAGGAGAGCTCACAGGCCTCAACCCTGCACAAAGAACTCCAGGCAACCAAGGAATGTGGAGAGCAGAAGAAACTGTCTTCCCCAGAAAAGAGAACACCAATTGGTATCCAATACCAAAAGGCCAGTCCTGAAAATACACACACAGGCAATGTTATACAGATTGAGCAGGTTGTATTTATGTATTGAGGGAAGTGTTTGGGGTGTGTGTGTGTATAGAGTGAGAGAGAGAGGGAGGCAGAGACAGGAAGAAACAGAGACATAGAAAGAGTGAGGTATGTAAAAACAGTAATTAAAAAAAAAGGCCATAAATTTCAAAGTGAGCAAGGAGGGATATAGTGTAGGGCTTAGAGGAAGAGGGGGAGATGATGTAATTATATTATACTCTCAAAAAATAAAAGAAATTATTTTTTAAAAGGAAAGAAAGTTGAGAAAATTGGCAATATTAGAGAAGAGTTCACTGAAATTCTTCCAGCTAATCAATGGTCCCATTATATTTTTTGAAGAAGTACAAAAACTTAATGAGAAAAGTTGGTCATAATTTTTAAAATGCAGCATAAATTTCAAGAATTGTGTATATAATTAATTGTTTCATCATTCCCAGGTACTGCAGACACCTACAAGGAAAAAGAGAAGGAAAATGTGACATATTTATTAATGTCAGTAATATCACATCTCAAAGAAACAATGGTTGTCTACAGTGGGCTAATGGCCTGTGAAGACAATGAAATATCAAGAGAACCCTAGTGAGCTACAAGGTGAAGCTAAGCTGAGAAGGGAGGGATGCTCAAGGAGGAGGTCAGTGTTTCAGATTCTTAGCTGTGCTCACGGCAGCAAAAGCAGCAAAGGGCTAAAGTAAGGGAGTCTTTTGTTGAATCTGGAAGGTGTTTGGACGGAAAAACTGAAGGGTTTAAACTTTCCCACTTTTACAACGGAATTTAGGTTTCCATTCTCTGAAAAGGCAAAACAGGTTTCTCCACCAACAAAGGGCCATTAATCAACAACACTCTTACATTCAGGGATGAGGGAGAGAGCACAAGGCCTGAGTCAGCCCTACAATGTCTCAAGGGCAAATCCTGCAAATCTCTACCTCCTTCTGAGTCATTTCTGGACTTGCCCAAATTTGCTCAAGTATGTCCAAAAATGGTAAAACTGAACCTGAGCCAATTAAAAATATACTATTGTAACTGCTACTTCCTTGACCAATTATGGTTGAGATGACCTATATGCTCCTCTCAGGGTCGTGGCCATTTTGTACCAGTGTTCAATCCTGCATGCTGGTTAAAAAAAAAGCTCTTTGTTTTTGTATATTATTTGAGTCTGGGGTCTTCCTTCAGCATTTTCTCAGACCTTTACATAATGCCACCCTTTGATGTTACTGATTTTTGATAACAGCTCACCAATGTTTACTTTCAGCCCAGTCCAATGATCTATAGGTATCCAATCTTGTTCATCATTAATTCTTTTGGGAGATTGACATGCGTAATTATTACTTGTGTGTGTGTGTGTGTGTGTGTGTGTGTGTGTG